>VOMN01122060.1:0-19233 GCA_014899125.1 Orchestia grillus
CATTCTTCCGCGCCTCGCTCTCCCTCTTACGGCCCTACGGGTTATTCGAACCCTCAACAACGGAGAAAAACACAAAAAATTTAATTCACTTTCGCTTCTGCATCATTCCCCCTTTGCTATACCGGGTTTAAATCCATATAACTTAACTGAAATGAACCATTTCTGGTTTGTGAAGTAACCTACGTCTCCAGTCAGTGCCGAGTCGTCTGAGAGCGATTGTCCAAAATTTCCTTTCAAAATTCTACGGATGCGACCCGCCAGTTTTGGTAGACGAGTTTTCTGTTTCACAGCTGCAATGTCTTGCGCGTTAGTGCGTTGTCCCAATCTGAGTCGTCAGGAACAATGGAATTCCTCAATTATTATATTACGCTTTTGTTTATGGCTCACCTCACCACTCAGTACTGATTCTAATTGAACATTTGTGTCATAGGACAGGCTCTGAAAATTATTCAGAACCAATTTTCGTCCAACCAGTGAGGCTTCGAAAATCACACCTTGAGTTCGGTGCAGGGCCTAGACCCATGCTCAAAATTATTATCCTTAGCACATTTTCTATTCAAAACTAATACTTAGTATTCAGACTTTTCAAAAATTCAAAGACTATTGGACGAAATTTCGAAGGCTTCGAGCACAGTTAAGAACGATACCTCATTCGAACACAACTTCCGGAATGTCTTCTCGGAGAAAGCAAATAAACAAGCTGTAAATTTTGCCATCAATTTTTTTAATCTTCTACGCGACTGTAAGATATGAATTGACGGCGAAATTTTTAATCGTGATCCAGACGACTGATACACAATAAAGGTTGAACTACGCACCGTTTTATCGAGTAATTCTACACATCATTTTCAGAGGTGAACCAGAAAAGGGTAAAAACTCACTAATATATACGTGTGTTTACTCAATGATGAGCTGTACCCCAATTGTGCCATAAAGTTGGAGTGGACGAGAAGGGACGACCGAGTCCAGCACTCCCCCCCGCCCTGCAGTGGAGGCAGGATACAGCACGGGACTCTCCAGAGGCCAGCCCGCGCTCCCTGGTCTTATGGCCGTCGCCCCTCGCTGATGGCAGGCAGGCAGGGCGAGCGCTGGAGGCTACACTCAATTTCACTGAAGAAAAGAAGGCGCTCAAGCTTAAAAGTGGCTCATTTTCAATTTTTAATGTGACCGTCCCGCGATTTTTCGACAATAATAAATTTTCTGGTTTTTGAGCTTATATCATTCAAGAATGTGTACTGAATCATGGGACAAATTTTCACGCAAATAGGACGGTTGGAACGGGAGTTACAGAACAGAGGGGTGGAAACAGAAGGGAAGAGATAGGGGGGGACTTCCTGACGGTCTAGAAGTGGGATAATTTGAGCACTTAGGTATGTTTTTTCTGTTATATTATTGTATAATATGCATTCATGAGTTTATTAGAAGGCGTAGAAACTTTTTTATACATATTTTTCATTGTTATTTTTTCAGTTTTTTTGTTTTATAGTAACTAATAAGCATTTGCATCTCCTGTTTGATACAATTATTTTTACTATTCCACGCATTGTAATTTATCTATACGACCAAGTGCATTGACCTGGAGTGCTTATTTGACGATTTGTCGGTCTGTGAAAGGGAGTGGTCTCTCTCCCCTCTCTCCCCTTTCGACAACTTTTGTAACATACGATACCCATTAAATGTAGATAAGTTTGTAACACACAACACCCATAAAATGTAGAAACTTTTATAACATACGATACCCATCAACTGTATAAAGATCGGTTTTCTATTATTTGTCAACAACGTTCCATTCTATTAGTGTTTAAATTATCATATGGGTACTTCATTAATCATTCAATTTTTTCGAATATTAGAAATTTATTTTTACACCTATAAAAACTGAAAGATGAACATTTTATGTGAGTATTTTCAAATTCGAAATCATTTTCTTATTGTTGCCTGATTGCATGCGTTTACCTCTGCCATCATTCTTGAATGGATTGGCCTTAAAGTAACTAATTTTCTCCTCCTTGGCAATCATATTTCGATTTAAGTTTGCACATTCGTTGAATAACTCTCGAGTTCGTAAAAACTATCGGTCTTTCGATTTGGAGTGTTTATTACTGACCACGTGCGATAACGACTTTGATCAATGCCTTCATCTCATCCCATACGCACTTTGTCTCGTGTTATTTTGCCGTGTTACGTGTAATTTCTTCTTATCATGTTTTCAAAATGCCTTGTTCTCCAAGGCGGGTGAGCTCAAAGCAGAATACGAGATAGACCTCGATACAGCACGCATCGAATACCACGACGGTTGAAGTGCACGAAATTCCCGGATATTTACGCGCTTGATTGGGTTCCTTAATACGAAAAAGTTGAGGACGTTCACGCTCGTTTATTGTACGTTATAAGTGACTGAGTGTCGCCAATAGCAATTTCTAATCGTAATGTCTGTGTTCAAGGGCACTCCTCTTATAGATTAATATGTAAATCTTTGAAAATTGACTCTTTGTTAACCTGTGTGGGATGAAGTTATTTATATTTGATGTGAAAAATTTCTAGCGCGATTGATAACCTTTGTAAAAAAACTATTAACTACATAGCCAATTTATGACCAAATGAGGTTAAAATTCGTTCAGAAATGTAAAATAATTGAAAGGTAATCGCACAGCCCTACCGATATTGAACTGCAACGTTAAGTTCGAAGTAAAATGCGATTGCCAAAGTCCTCCAGGGAATTTTCTGTTTAGCAAAAGTCGTTGATATAAAACTTGTTCGATTGCAGAACCGCGTCCGTGGGGGAGGCGACCACTCCAGTTATTGCTGCATCTCCGAAGTGCTTGGCCCCCAGCCCTCGTATTGCAGGAAACTTTGCCTCCATAAGTTCTCTAAATATACCTGAGGACGAGCGTTCGTGCACAGTTTTCCCAGGGGGCGAGGAATCCTTTCAGACGAATCGAAAGTTCCTCCTCTTAACGTACGCCGTTGGCAGAGGAGGACAACATGTAAAAATGATCGAACCGAACCAAAAATGTGCTCCCTGATGGTGCTGTTAACGGGCTACATCACACTTTAAGTCGGTCACTGACGACCTCGACCATCAACGCGAGGGAGTCCGAACCGTTAAATTGTTGTAACAATTGTAGAAACTTCCGCAAATACTTCTCTTGCGGTTCCAGGCAAGCTAGGAAGAAACAGTTAAGGAATCTTCAACTTCATTGTTGTGTGGAACGCTAATGTATCTTCCTAAAATATTGTTTTATTTAAAAAACTTTCAGTGTACTAGATTCCGCCATACTAATTTATTATTCTGCTTCCTAATAAACTTTATTGAATTCACAGGCTATTCTACCAACATCACTCAATGAGAAGGGCTAAACTTGCTTCATTAAAAAGTTCAATGTAAGAACGACACTGTCAAGATGGATGTCTTAAGCACAAATTACCCTATTGCTAACAATAGCTTCCAATAGTTGTCAGAGTATATATTTCGGTAGCGTAATCTATATTATATGACTTTCGGATCAGATTTTAATACATTTGGATTTGACATAAAGTCTCATATTTTGTGTTTCATTTTCACTCTAGGTTATGCTCCAATGCAGAGGCCTAAGCTCATTGAAAAAAGCTCTCATTGTTGAGCTATTCAGGTTATTTGTAACAACAGATTGAAGCAGTCAACCAAATAAGCTCCACCAATGAAGGTACAGTTCCATAGCAAGAAAGCTGCAAAGGCATCTTTATTAGCTGTAGGTGTGCGTTAGACGCTGCTCACCAGTACGGCAAAATTTGTAGGTTTTCACTCATATCACAGAATTAAACATCGAATGATTTCTCAGCATCTAAAAATTCCTTAGTATGATCAACTTTTGTACAGAGAGAACGGGATTAACAGCCCGTCTCTCAAGGTCTCTTTAAGAATACCCTGCTTCTAATGATTAGTCCTTCATTGGAAAGAAACCAAATGATAGGTTGGATATTCTTCTTTGACGACTCGCCATCCGAAGCATTCCCAGCGAAGCATGTGCTTTCGGCACAGACCAGAGCTGTTTGACCACATCACTTGGGAGACTGGGCGGACATTACTTTGATACTGTCAATCAATTCTACCTTGGTGTTACGTGGGAATATGCCGATGTTTCTTGAGTAACTTTTGAGACTATTTCCGGATTTTTTTCCAGCAAGCAGGACTGCCAAGTCGTGAGAACAAGAGAACATTTTTATGAAAGATTTACGTTTGTCAAGGCAGCACAATTGGCACTGGGCAAAGAACTCCTAACAATCTATTATTATTACATAAATGCCATCTTGAGCCACCTATTCCTTAAGAGAAAGAAAATGACAAATGAAGATTACTGAAATTGTCCAGTTATTCAAGTAATTTATCGCTACATTTGTTTTCTCAAGTGCGCGTTCTGTATTTTTTCTAGTTCTATTTTTTTGGGAAAAATGAAGAGACCGCAATTTTGTTCAGAGCTTCTTCAAATCTAAGCTGCTTAGCAATATTATACTTTTACGTTGATGTATTTTATATCGGTGAAAACCAACAGGCCTCAATGGTAAACTTAATTGCAAACCAGGCGGCTGACAAGAGCTGCAAAAAACGGTTACACCTCACAGAATTATTTCAGCCCTTGTGTCTGTGGGGTGTGAACCATAACTCGATGTTACCTGAGACCACTCTAAGTAGTTTATTAACCTCCGCTTGCTAAGTCTAGCGCGTAAAACTTGCCACTCGTATGCAGCGGCCGCTACGGAGCCTCTCACCCGCTAATAATGGCTGTCCTCATTCTTTACGCGCCTTCCTGCCTCAGTTCCGCTCCCTGTTTTCTGGCCCAGAAATATGAGAGCCATAAATTTATTTGCACTGAATTCACGAGAATTTTACTCTCGAAAATTGTATGGTAGTAAATTTGGACGTTTTAACTTTTCTTGAAGTAGAAGGGGAGGTAGTGTTGGGTTTCCAGGGCTGAGAATTTAAAGCATTGTTGTCGCCATAAACTTGGGCATGAGCAAAATTCTATAAGTCGTTCACAAAAATTGGATGATCCATCTGTCAAGAGAATCTTTACCAGAATTCATTGAGTAATTAATTTTAACTATATTTTATATCAATCAATTGGCACTCTCTCAAATCTGTTGTAATGTGAAGAACACCGAATATTGAGCGCTATAGCTAGCCAAAATTCACGAGCGAGTGGAAAACGTTAGTTCCGAAACGATCAAAAACTTCTTACGATTTGGGACCATCGCGAATTTGTGATATCGGGCCCAAATTTGCGAACTGCGACCAGTGGCCTCAGAACAAGTCTGATGAATTAGTCTCGCCATGAGGCTCAGCAATTTGTAAACATTTGTAAACATTTGTAAACATTTATTTACCACAAGTATTTTACATCAGATACAGGTTTACAATCAAATGAGGAATGACGAAGAACCGGAATCAGGATATATACCACATGTGGGCCCGAATAAGCTACAAGGCAATTGTGGGGCTCTAGCGCACAAAACTTCTCCAGTGTGAAGTCGGAGATGTTAAGACTCAAAAGTAATTAAATATATCATAAATTGAAGGCTGGCAGGCTTTTGATGTCTACTTGAAATTTTTGAATAGGGCTGCTAGTTGTTTGGATGTTTCCACCAAATGTATCTTTGATGTCGCCCGGTGATTGCAAATTACCATGAATTTCGAGGTGAACATTTTGTCTCCTGATTGAGATGTTAAAATAATTCTTGACTTGAGTTGTTGAGTAGATGTGACCATCAAATTGAAAACTGATGGTATACCTACAAGATCCATGGAGTCGATCGTTCTCCACCTTTCACGTAATTCGCGTATTTCACCTCTTTTTTTTCGAGGAATGACTATTGTTCTCACGCATGACCGAAATCTCATTTATCATTAAGCACGACTCTCGTGTGAAAATTTTCTTAAAATTGGGCTGAATTTTACACTATTTCTCCATATGATTGTTACAATTCCGACCAAAATGTTTTCGATCAAGAGCGCGGTGCAAAACAGCAGTAACTTACATAGGTCCGTCTATGGAACGCCCTGCGTAGCTTCCTGTGGATTAATATTCTGAGCGCTCGCCATTTTTCAACAGCCCTGAATATTTTATTCTCGATGCGAGCTCGTCAGCACGCAGTACGCGAGATCAAAGACGAGCCTCGACGATGCCGTAACTTCTACTCACAACCTGAAAGACTACGACGCTGGGATCGTGGGATCACAGTGAAGGACGGTCGTGCACAATGGACGTTCTTGCTCAGAAAGTTAGTAGGAGATTCATGCTGTGCACATTTCATGGTTCGTATGCTTTGTACATGCATATGAGATATTGTAAAGAGTTTAATTTTTGGATTAAATATTTTTGGAAAATATACTAAGAGTTAAACTTCGAGGTACTGCCATCTTTTCCTATTCTCAAACGCTATTCCTGGCATCGACCTCGGGTCAATGCAGGTAACAAGCAAGGCACGGCAAATTAGGTGCGTTGTCTGAAGAGTTTTCTAAACCATCACAGATACAAAAGCTCTCCGTCTCTCTTACAAGCGGCCTGATTTTTCACGTTTAATGAATACTGATTACTGGAGAATGATTACTTTAGAATGATTACTGAAATCGACACCCCAAGCTTAGTGAAGCTTTTGCATTGTCTAAGCAAGTCTCGAATTCCAGCGTCGATGATCTGAATATTCTTGTAAGTTGCAAAACCTTTTCTCTATTTCAATAACCACGACATCCATACTGGAATCATTTACCTCAGTTCCTGTATGAAGACTTTGTCCGTGATTTTTGTAACTTTATACAAAAAGAAGCTGTATGGCAAAGGGATCCCCCAGGGAGTGGAAACTCTGCAGTCAAAATTGTCTCTCACTTTCGAGCAGAGGAAGTTGGAAGAAGGAAGGCCGAAAGGATTATTTCACTGGCCCTACAGTCTGCTTTCTCTAGGAATCAAAATTGTCGTAAATAATACAGAGGCACCAAAGTTACGGTACATGAAGAATGACAGTCCTCCAAAGATTTTTTACCCAGAGTCTGACCATAGCGTTCGTTACATCGAATTTTGAGTTTCGACGTCAATCCCGCAGATCAAATATCACGGCGTCAATCCCTCAGATCAAATATTACGGTGCCAATCCCGCAGATCAAATATTACGGCGCCAATCCTGCAGATCAAATATCACGGCGTCAATCCCGCAAATCAAATATTATTGAGTCAATCACGACCTCACAGCAGGAGCACTGCAGCCCGCAGCTGGGCGGGAGCTGCTCTCCAGACATTGGACGCATCTCCAGACAAATTTGCATTTAGTATTTCCTATCATCAACACTTTTGTATCGTATACGAGAATGGTTTTAAAAGCGTCATACTTTCTTTTTCAATTAACCACCGTAATACAAAAACTTTAGTCCTACGATATATACCCCACTTCACTATTTTCTTTTCCGTTCATTGATCTTTAGGATTTATTATCAAAGAACCCATCAAGTCAAGTCGACAAAAAACGAGAGTCAGGCCGAAGACTCGGCAGGCCGATGAGTCAGGAGCAGTAGTTGGACATGAGGCTCTACGAGACGAGGCTGCGCATGCGCGTGGCCGCCTTGCCAAGTATGCCGCCCCAGCAGCGCGCCTCGCTCTCAGACGCCCAGGTCTCGCGGGACGCACGCCGGCCGCCGCAACCCGAGACGAGCTCAGTTGACTGCTGTACGCTCTGTGCCTTCAGCGGAGAGCACTTCCCAGCTGTGCGCTCTGTGCCTTCAGCGGAGAACACTTCCCAGCTGTGCGCCAGCTATTCGTTTAGTTACTCCGCTAATTGGATACTTCGAATGATTTGGTTTCTGTAATAATAGAGGACCATTTGAGCAATGAGTAATTTGGAATTTAATGCGCATACAAACGACTTATGTAAAGACTTGAAAGTTCTTAAGCTTCCTGACCTCTACCAATATTCCCTCTGTTCATTCATGTATTAAACTTTGGGTGGTGAAGGCGATAAAGGCCTGAAGCAAATAGTCTCTGCTCAAACTGGCCATTGTCAATATTTAACTACGAACCGAAGTGAATTTATACTTCCCTATTATTCCGAAACCAGATCGCAATTTAGTTTTCACTACAACGGTATCAAAACTTGGAACTCATTGCCTTCTGCCATTCGTGACATCAGTACACTCTAAGCGTTCAAGAGGAATGTTGAATTCTATCTCCAATCAAGATACTAAAGACCGTTCTATTCAATTATAATCGCATATCCTAAAAGTCTGTTAAAAAGCCCTTCACATTGTATGTCAGTAAAATAATTCAGAGTATATCGTAGAATGGATAGTCTCAATTAACCTGATATAGTTGAATTCCTAATTTTAAATCATGTCTTTTTCTCTTCTCTCAATAAATAGGACTTGATCAGTCTTGCGAAATACAGTATTGGGCTCCATGGTGTAGTGGTTAGCGTGATGGGATCACAGCCGAAAGGACCAGGGTTCTATCCTCGGCTCAGGTGAGGCTTTTCACGTGACTGTGGAGTACTTCCCTTAGAAAAGGAAGTTTAAACCACGCATTCCCCACAACCCCCACCACACCAGTAGTTGTAAGGCATTTAAAACCCAACGGTAAAACGTGTTGGAATTAATAAAGGTTCTTATGTAAACTAAGTACAAGTGCATTAGGATATTTACATGTATATGTACTGTACGCTTAGCACAAGGTCCTGTAGGATGCCCTAGAAGTCATAGAACTTATTCAGGCTCACAAGTAGCTATGTATAAAAACTGTCCATTGTAATGGTATGACAAATCCACGTTTGTAATGCCTTTAACTGGTGTTACACTTGTGGTAATAAATTGTTTCAAATTGTTTCAAACTGCAGTAGTGCAATTATAGCACCGCTATCTTGTAAAAAAGAAAAGTACGAGTACGTTAATTTTTTATGAGAAAATCAAAACAAGATATTTAGGGTAGTAAGCCCGCGAAATCGTAGTGTGCACAATTTGAGACATTAGCTCGATTGAAATATTCAATTGAGAAATGTGCTCTGTGTTATTTATTATTTGCAAATAAGACTCAAAAGTTTTTTCACAACGTAATTTGTTTTCAATCATTTATCTAAGATGCAATGGTTGATCAAAATTATTTAATTCTTTACTTTATATATGATGCCCAGCTTAAGCTTGGTAATTTGCATTTTACTTTAATCAGATAAAGATAGGAAACTCGTACTTCTGATTTCGTAAAATATGTAGGTAGTTTGCTCGACCTAAGATTCTAGAAAATGCGTTGTTCTCAACTCCTTGATTCTATTCTTCGTGTGGCCAAGGCAAACTTGAAGGGACAGTAAATTTTTCACTAAACGAAGAAGTTGCGGGTAGAACTCGAGCTTTGTGAACAGAGTCGAGGAGAGTTGGAGTGCGAGCTCAGCGAAACTCTCTCAGGCTCGTGAAATTCCACGAATTCAGAGCTGCAACAGCACCGACTTATCTACGTATCGAAAACCTTGTTGCTGTAAGCTTCACGAATTCCAATATTGTGGAAGAGTAGTAACTAGAAAACTTCTGCATTCTCATACGTATATGTATGTAGTCATACTAGTCCGCAGAGTCTGGACATAAGTATTTGCAGCACACTATTTTTGATGTATTTTGAAAATTTCGAGCTCTGGTTTGGGGTAAAGAGTAAAGTCAGTTCGGAGAACATATGTTATCAGAGTATTTGACCAAACAGAACAAAATTGATTGACAACCAGAAAATAAACTGAACAAAAAAATACATGGGACAAACTTACTCGGCGAAAATTGATATAATGTTAAATCAGGGTAATTTTATTGCACAATTTAAGTATCATGATTAACAAACTTTTCCCAGAGCTTACCAAAACTTCCAGACGCACTTAAACAAACTAGGGTTGTCACAATCATTATCTCACTAGATTTTGTTGAAGGTGGTTGCTCAGTGAACACAATGCTGGAAATCGAAGAAATACTCGTAGCTATTCAAAATCAAATAATTGAATTTCGTAATGAAGGGTTAACCTATAAGCAATTTCTGAACGTGTTGTGATTCAATACTCAAGTGTTGGGGCAACAGTTCGGAAGCATCGAGAGACTGGGGCAATCCCCAATCTGCCAAGAGTCGGAGCTCCTCGCAAGATCACGGGCCGCTCTCGATGCTACGTGCTGCGTAAGGTAATGAATGAACTCATGTCAACCCGTACAGAGAACTGGAGTAACAAGGAGTCGACGTCAGTCGAAAAGTGTTCTCTAGAGACTTGCATGGAAATGGTCTACATGCCTTCACCCCACACGAGGACCTCTCCTTGCAGCAAAACATGTGAAGAACCATTTAACGTTTGCCAAAGACTATCTTGACAAAGGAATTCCCTTTTGAGAACAGGTTGTGTGATTCAATGAAAGCAAAACTGAACTTTTCAACTGAAATGACGCTCGTTATGTTTGTAGGAAAACTTTGACTGCCTACGAACCCAAAAACACCATCACGATTGTCAAGCATGGAGAAGGTAGCACCATGGCGTGGGGCTGTTTTACAGTGCGTGGTGTAGGCGAACTCCACATCACTGATGGAAAATTGCTAGTTGCAAGTACTGGCACATACTGGAGCAGAAGCTGATTCCGAGCGCAGGAAAATTCTACAGCCGGCGGAAGTAGATTTTTCAGTAAGACAATGATCTTAAAGATACAGCAAAATTAACAAAAGAATGGTTCTCAGATAAGAAAATAAGTGTCCTTCCGTGGCCTAACCAATCGACTGACCTGAATCCCACTGAAAATTTCTGCCAAATATTCCAAAACTGAACGCTGAGAAGAAGAAGCCGTGTTCAGAAGAAGTACACAAAAGAAGTCCAAATCGCCTTGCTGATTTAAGGATCATCAGCATGCAAGAAAGAACAAGATTCAACAGAGAGTCTAAAGTTGGTTCCCAGGCACAATAATCGTCGCCATGCTCTTATTGTAAATAAAAGACACGGAACTAAATTCTGAAAACTTGTTTTTAGATTCGGCCAAATTATTTTGTCCCACACAATTGTTTGCCTAGCTGATTTTTGCTCACTTGCGTTCCAAATGGAGCGCCGTGGGGCCTGCTTTCAGCGATGCATTATCCAGTTGAATTATAGAAGGTCGTGAAACCCAAGCAGCGAGCCGTTCCTGGGACACGTCTGGAGTCGCTCTAATCTGGCTATACGAATATATTTCTAAATTTCACGGTCATTTTGCTCATTTATGAGTATTCAGTGACTCTGATATATTTCTATTGCAATTATTCCCGACTTATTTACAATTTGAATATCAGTACTCAGAAGCGCCCGCTATATCTTTCACATTTGCACATGCTGCTATGGTAAACGGACTGATGTGTAATATTGCTGTAACGAGTGCGGCCAAACATTAACAAAAATGAAGGACGCACTAACGTGCAATGTTACCGCTATGAGTTTGGTCAAACATTAACAAAAATTATTTCACTACGTGGGAGCTCTTAATTTGACACTGATAACTTTATGCAGCTGCAATGAATTTCAAATGAGTCAAAAGTTTCGCTGGGCAAAAAGAGTAAGTTATGCGAGAACTTCAAAAGTAAAGCGAGAATAATAGTGCAATTTCTGCTTCAAAACCAACAGCAGAATCATGTACGAAAGAGTTTGTCATTGGTTATATTAAAAAATATATAAATTTCACACGATGGTCTGGCATGAAACCTGCAAAAAATTCTCGTTGGGCTATCATTTTCACCAGGACACCGACAGCTAAAAACGTTAATGAACACTACTTCACTAGTGTCAGCAGCGACGCAGCGTGATGCAGCACTCTATTGTAATGACGAGCCAGCGTGAAGCAACACTCTATTGTAATTTTGATCCAGCGTGATACCATATTTATTTTGTAATCACGTGTTGCTTGTTGCAGAGGTGAGCATTTTCGTTAGTGCGGGTTTTTTCCCTTGCAAATGTTGCTATTGAAACAATACTAATTGAACGTAACTCTAAGAAAAAACGAACATTGAAACAAAATTAAAACTGACCTGAGTTTTTTTTAATTTCGATATCAGACATCCATTCTTATCTTGATAAACGTAAATATAGGGAGATGGGAAAAAGCTACACTCATGAGTAAAGTTCGTGAGGTATTTGCTGATCCCGCGATAACAAGATCCCTTTGGGCTCTGAATTGTCCACGCTTCAAGGTTGGCGACGGCTCGTCTCTTTGGCACGAGGAGACAGGCTTCGAGGCCCGGCAAACGGAGTGCATATTCAAGTCTAGACAACACTGCGATGAAGTTCTGCCATTGAACAAATCGATACTTCATTTCGAGACTCTAAAACTTGTCATATATCGGTCTGAATTCCATAACGTATTTCCAAGGTAAACTAATTAACATGATGTATAAATTTTCTAAAGTTGGCTGATTCATCGTCTATTTATGAGAAATACGACACAGTGCGCAGTTCTAGGAAAATAAATGAAGATGAACATTGCATTTGTGCGGCTGCTGGGAGGGAGCAAAAAGCACGCGCAGATTTTGGCAAGCGTTCAGGTGCGTCGAACACGCGACCTGAGACCGCAGGGCTGTTGGCACGAGCGTCCCGCTGTCTGGCAGTGCGAGTCGTGCCCTCACGCCCTCGCAGGGGGCGGGTCGATTACACCTGGTGCGACTCGTGACCTATGAGGCCTTTTGCAGATCCGACGGCTTAGGTGCAGCTGATCAGTAGCAATTTTATTAGTCAGGCACATCGGTGAGAAGCATTGATAAACTTTGCTCTCAAAACGTAAGGATATTTCAGGGTTGGCCGAGCTGTGGAATAGAGCTGACGCAGCCCTGAGGAGAACTAGCGTTCACAGATGCTTGTGGCTTGCAAGAAATATCAGAATCAATTATCGTCATTGATATATTGAATGCGAGTAATCCGGTGGAACTTATGGTGATGTTCTCGATTTCCCGACCTCCTAGTTTAAAAAAAAGTTTAATTTTATAAATTTTGTTTATGTAGAAATACAGAACTTTTCGTTCTTGGCCTTTCCCGTTCCCTATTCTACGAGATCGCTTTACGAGAGCTGAACGGGAAGTATGACCTAGCACAGCGGTACTCAAGCCATGCGTGGCACTGGGAACAACCTGCAACACAGAGCAGAAAATTTCTGGGTAAAATTAGGACTGAAGATTTGAAAAAGTTCACACTTAAGATGAGACGTACACCTGATCATGAATACAAAACAAAAATTATGATAAACCAAAGTTTTCTCTGTGATCTCAAGTGCTATTTTAAATTCAATATATTTTTTTGCTTCCAACGTGTCTCCCAAACTTTTCGTTGATGATCCTATCGAGATCTCGTTAAAAAAAGAACAGAATTCAGATAATCCTCTTATACAAGGGGCGAGCAGGTGGCGGGCAGGAACAAACCGAGCTTGGCGTTCCATGGGAAGTAAATTCGCCCGCGCGACGCACAACTGAGAGAGTGCGCAGTGGACTCGCCGCAGGGGAAGATAGCTGCGCTGCTGGTGTTGGATAGGAGGATAGCTGCGCTGCTGGTGTTGGATGGGAGGATAGCTGCGCTGCTGGTGTTGGATGGGAGGATAGCCGCGCTGCTGGTGTTGGATGGGAGGATAGCTGCGCTGCTGGTGTTGGATGCTTGCAACCAGGCAGTTTTTCTGTCACCTATTGTTGCGCGACAAAACTGAGCCTTCATTAATAACATTAAGTTCAAGTACTCTGGCGTTCCGTTTTAACACGCTGTAGCTCCGTGCCTCTCAGCCTCAAGTTTTAAGGAGTGGCATCAGGAATACTCTAAACCATTTCTTTCTGCAGAATTATGTTTTCTGGCTCATCCGATATTAGCAAAAGTGGGAGTCACCACCAAATTTTTGAAACTACTACTTCTACCTTGGTTTTGAAACTAGATTGGCTACTTTCGCTACCTTGGCTAGCCGGGACTGCTACAGCTACTAGCGCTATTTTTTTCAGAATCGCAAAACTGCTGCCAGCTAACTCTCTACCACTACTCATTACATAGAGCGCTACTCAGCTAACTTTCTACCAGTTGTAATTACATAGAGTGCTACCAAGAAGCACGACTAAAGAAGTTTATTTAAGTTTATTTATATATATATTATATTATGTTTTTTACATATTTGTATAAACTGGTATGTATATATATAAATAAACCAGCACCCAACACATCACCAGCACCCAACTCATCACTAGCACACAACACATCGCCAGCACCCTACACATCATCAGCACCCAACACATCACCAGCATCAAACACATCACCAACGCCCAACACATCACCGGCACCCAACACATCACCAGCGCCCAACACATCACCGGCACCCAACACATCACTAGCGCCTAACACGATACATCACACAACACAACGACAGCTGTGCTCAGTACGGACTGCCATCACCGGAGTCTGTTAGAGATATTAAAAACAAAGTAGACCAGCTCTGAACAAATACAAGTTCAAATGAATATAACTTCATTACTACAAACCGCAGTTTCCATCAACTCCTGCAACAGTCGCCGACCTCATAATCTTCTAATTAGCTAAATTTTGCGTTGTGAAGGATTGTTCGCTATGAAGTAACGAGTGTCCAGTGGCACACAATATTTAAATCGTGTAGTTGATCGGGCAAAATAGAAACATTAGTGACCAGCCGTTCCCTTCAAAGCTGGCGCCTGCAACCGAGTCTATGAACATGATCAAAAGCATCTGTCGTTTTTCTTTGCTTTCCCAACACTACAGAAATTCGTTTGCGAGCCTCCAATGAAATTTTTAATTACCGGCCTTTGAGGATGGACTCTTGTCAGACAAAATTCTTCTGAGTGCGCAGCAATTTTTTTTTTTTCGAGGCCCAAACTCTCTAAGGAAGTCCTCACTGTAGTCATTTGTCAGACGACAAATGCTGTCCATTTGATGGTACTCGCTAATGAGTGCCTAAAGTACGCTCTAAATTTACTGCCTTCTTTCGAAGGAAAAACAGGCCCTAGAGAAGCTTTTCGAATTCCCTCGTGCAGCTCTCGCTGCCCCAGCCGCCAGCGACGTAACGTACAGCTGCTCTCGCTCGGAGGGCTGGCAAGCGAGTTACTGGAGACGGGCAGCAGCTGTACTGAACGCAAGTGCGGTGATTTAGGGCGAAAACCATTGAACGCTAAAAAATAATTATGCAACACCTGTTTCTTTCTAACTTTGCTAAATTACGGTAACGATTAATAAGTAGCGTGTCATTTCAGGTATTGAAAAATATCTTTCAGTTATGCTTCGGGTTCAGTCAAGTTTAAATACACCAACTCAACATGCAGTAAGTCGTAATATACTATAGTGATCTGTTCAAAAAATTCGTTAGTACTTTTAGTGCAAGACTTTCATGTCTACGCCATGAAAAACATTATATTACACAATCATTAATAGACTTGAGAAATGAAATTTTTTAACTAATAAAAAAATCACTTGTGCTTATCTACATGGAGGCGGCAATCCACTGGAGCTCTAAATCTGAAACAATCAAATAAAATCCAGTTTTATTTCCAACTGTGAAATTTATTACTATCAAGTGCACAAAGAAGAACTACCGTATTCTAAAATAATAGACTCTCATTCACTATAACAATAAATGAATGTCTGGAAATATTTCTGTAACTGAAAATAGAAGTTTGCGCCCCTATCTCGTAGTGCGTTAGGACGTTTTCTAAAGCCGCGGGTCCGGGTGCTATGTTAGGAACATTTAAGTCGTAATCAATATTATTTGGTGAATTTATTTTCTATTTTTCTGTTAAAATGAGTTTATCTACGTGTTTCCATTTGAGTACCACTAACTCGGAGAAGCACTAAATTTGTATTTTCATGAAACAAAGAGACATCGAGGGCTTTCTCTGGTTTCTCGGCTCGATACCTGATTCTTTAATTACGTGGCCATTTTTTTTAGAGATTTGTTGAAGAGAAGCTTTCTGTTCTGCATTTGTGTGTATTTCCTCCATTTGCTTGCGCAATGCGCTTGTAATAAAATTAGTTAAATTAGTTTTATAAATATCTCGTTGTACGAGGATTATTTCTTCAGACAGCGATTTTTGGGTTACATTGACGTTTTATTGCAAAAAATTCTATTTTTTATTTTCATTTCAAAAATTTACAACGAAGCTGAATGCAAATGATAATTGATCTTATTTAAAATGAATTTACGCTTTACTTCAAAAATTGATATTAACTTTGATAAACACCGCCAAACTTACTCAACTATGTATTTCTCTCACGGAATATAGTGCGTACAGTCTGTACTGAGAATGGAACAGATATTGCGGTCGGACGAGCCGAGTAGTCTGTTTAGGTAACGCTAGTCCTACCCTGAGTGGTGCGCTAGTACCTCACATTAGTACCTTACATATTCCAATTTGGCGACCACACATCCAGAGAGCTCCGTGCTGTTCCCCTCGTACGCCCAACTCCTCGAGCATCACGGGACTAGGAGGGGCAATGAGGGAAAAGATGTCAATTTTGGTCGTGTGAATTTTCTCATTTTATTAGTCATCCCACTATATAATAATAGGGCGGTGTCTCTTGGTTGGACTAACGGACGGCTAGTCCGTCCGTCCGTCTCTCTGTCACGCTCTTAATTACATAGGAGAAAATTCCCGGGTATGTATTTCCAACGAATAATCAGCGAGACTGTCAGAGAAGGTAGTCCGCATCAGTGATACTGCAAATAACAATATTTTACATCACATTTGCCGTAAAAAAGAGGGCATCTTTAGGAATTTTCATTTCTCTCCCAATATTTGGCGGAGTCAAAATAAAAGGTACCCCAAACAAGATAATAGGTTTTTCATTCACCTTTTTTTAGGGTGCAAAGTAAACTGAAGATTTGTAAACAGATGCTTTCATTTATTGAGCCTTCGTTAACATTTCAACATGAACTGCGTACTTTTTGTGCATAAGTTGAACAATAAATGAATTCAATTGCGAATGGCGCTATCAGGACCCCAAACCTTCGAGAAATTTACAGTTGAAATCTGTGATTGGAGCAATTAATTCGTCTTCTCGCGCTTGTACAACGAATTTTCCAATGAAATACTTCATAGACTGTTGATTGTCTGCGATGGACTGGAACGATCAAGCATTGCTTGGGCCAAGGTAAGATGGAGGCGTAGCAGCGCTACACACGGGCAAGCGAAAATGTTCTATATTTTTTGAAATGTTGTTCCTAGTAACATTGCTGCGGTACCGAAGCTTGAAATTCAGCTGGTGCATGTGTTCAAATCTAATGTTTCCTTAATCGTAAATACATTTCTGAAAACTTTTTTGAGAGAAACTTTTCATCATATGTATGAAAGAAATCATTGGAAAAACATAAAAACAATTCATCGATATTAAGAAGTAGGATCATTGAATTGTTGCATTACCTCTGACTCTTCACTACAGTTTTGTTGCACGGCATCAGACATTACAGTTTTGTTGCCCTGCATCAGACTCTTCATTACAGTTTTCAACTCTTTTACAAAAGTATCAGTAATTTATTTTATCCTTCTCATTGACTAATATCTTCTTCAGTTAAATAGTTTGCCAATTATAGTCAGCAAGTTTTCCATCGTGATATAAGTAGGAGACTAACCTACAATTTCTTGCAGTCAAATCAGTTTAGAAGACACTCCTGCCGGCCCCTGGAGGCTCGAGTGCTGCCCTGGTGCAGTAACTTGCCTTCATTTGGCCCCCGAGTCAGAGCGTAGAGTGTATTTTGTTGCTCAACATTTTCCTTTCATGTCCTCCATTTTTATATGGAAACAAATTAGAAGTGTTGCTGCGTTCGCACGAAAGTTACATGAGCTCTAAAAAAGAAAATTGAAGCTCAAAAATTTTTTGAAAATGCTAAGATGACGATCCTCATGCATTAATGGATGATTAGTTTTCATTATTGGTCGAATATTTTTTGGTCGATTCTTTTTAACTCGAGCTTCATGGGATTTATTTTTTAGAGAGTAACAAAAAAATGTGACTCCGTTACTTGAGTTGTAGACAAAGTGCTCCCTTCAACCCCAGCAGTACGTAGAACGAACAAATTTAAATGTCCACTAAGTGTATACTACCAGGCGAGGGTTCATAACCCAGCATGTTCGAGCTAGAGACCCTACACTCTCCACGAGTGGCGAGAATTTCCTAGCCTGTCGATAAGAGCGTTTCTGAACTCGCCGAGCAATTCATCTTCCAGAAGAATCGGGAATTTTACCAGGAAGAACATCCCAACGAACGCTCGAAGTCCTGTTTTGAACCATCCGTCGCCAATTGATTGCTTCTGTCGTACCTG
This sequence comes from Orchestia grillus, assembly GCA_014899125.1. Lineage (NCBI taxonomy): Eukaryota > Metazoa > Arthropoda > Malacostraca > Amphipoda > Talitridae > Orchestia > Orchestia grillus. Next base: position 18,293 of record VOMN01122060.1, read on the forward strand.
CGATCGCACTCAGGAATTTTGTCGAGGGTGAACAAGATTGAGGGCAACTGTTCTTGTAAAAAATACAATAAGAGAATATATTCAATCCAATGGTTTCAACATATTTCTCTTGGCACACGACCACTATGCCTTCTCAATCATTTAATTTGGCCCCCCGTGTCGGGAATTATAGCATCCAGGGCAGTGATAAGCGCATCGCATCCGGAGCGTAACTGTTCTCATGGAATTAAGGTTTACTGCGGCATTATTTTCAGAAGTGCTAAAGTAAAATTTAATGTGTTTTTGAACATTGAAAAACATTCAGAACTACTGTCGGTTCATGAAGCATTTAGGGTATCAAATGCTCTTTGGTACTTCCCGTTTTAGGTGCTGTGCCTATATTGGAAACGCAAATTACATGACTGTGTAAACGACTCAAGAAATCTACGAGGACCTACAAAGATTACTTCTTGAGACGTGAAGTAAACACGCACCTATGAAGAGAGAAAGGAAAATGAAAATATTGCCCCGAGACCGCTGGATCGCTGTCAGAAAGAGAATGCGGCTCAAGTCGCTGTCAGAAATGACACTCCCCGAGACTCGACGTCGAGTATCAGCTCCAGTTGCCAAACTGGAATGACAGTTGACGGAATCACACGAGGTGAAGACCATAAATGAAGATGAAAAACCAGCTGATACAATTCGTGTAAACCCCAAGTACTTCTACACATTCGCAAGGAACAAAGCACGGACCAAGTCAATGATTGGGCCGTTCCGTGTGGAGGGCAACATAATCAGTGAACCAAAAGCGAAATGCAAGGTTCTGGAAGAACAGTACGAGTCTGTTTTTAGGAAGCCCTCAAACCAGGACCTAGATACTCCAATAAGGGATCTTCTACAAAGCCAAGAACCTGTCATCATGAGCGAAGTAATTTTTACCGAAACAAACTTGGTAAACTGCA
>VOMN01122064.1:0-26318 GCA_014899125.1 Orchestia grillus
CTGGAGTGAGAAGTGAGCCTTAGGACATGTTTTGAGTTGAGTCAGCAGAAAGCAAGCCTTAGAACATGTTTGGGTGTTGTCAGGGGGGGAAGCATGTGGCAGATCAAGTGCAAAGCCAGCTATGGATCACATTTTGCACTTGAATTAGCACTTGTTGGAAGTCAGTAGTGCTCACGGTCTTGTACGGGCAGGTTGGGGAGCCAGTGCAACAAGGCGCTGCGGCGGTGTCACGGAGTAGAGCCCCAATACATGGGGGCTGTGGAAAAGGCACCCAAGGCTCCTGTGGCGCGCCAAGCTAAAGTCAAGGACAAAGAGTCTGCAAAAACAGATCTCAAAAAGGTAAGATATTCTTATTCTTCCAAATAACTTTTTTCATATCAATTTATCAAATTTCTTGAGTAGCTCGTTTTTGTTTTGGTTAGTGATTTAATTAAATATTGGGTTGTTCGGAAAGTTCGTGCTGATTTGTAATAGTTCATCTTTTAACTCATGTTAGAACATGATTGAGTTGGGGGAAAAATGATTTGACTACACCTCCATTTTGATCACAGTTCAAGCTATCGTTTCATGGAAAAAGGATTGTAATCATATTCCTGTGTCAATTTTCAGGTTATAGGATCTCCTAACCCTTTAAAATGAAAGATAAAAAAATCATTTTTGGCATCAATTTTTTATTTCTATAAAAAAAATGCCGCACTAACAACCAAAAAAAAATATGTGCAGCTTACGGTAATAATTCTTTATTCGAAAGAACTGTACAAAAGTTATTCAATAGGTTCTGAGATGGAGATTGTAGCCTTACTGATAAAGAGCAATCAGGCAGACCATCGTCTTCAGAGGATGACTGAATCAAGTCATCAATTAAGAATAACCTAGATTGCACAACTCGAGAATTGACAGAAAGCCTCAACCTTTCAAAATACACTGTTCATGAGCATCTTGTTTAGCTTGGGTTTTCAAATCTCTTGTGTTTGGGTGCCACATGACTTGAGTGAAAAAAACCTTTTGAATCACATTTCTATCTTTGACTTAATTTATAAATGGAATATAAACATACCCTTTTTAAAGCAAATTATGACAGAAAATTAGGAATGGATTATTTGCAGAAATGCTCAGAGAAAATGATCCTGGAGTAAGCGACATGAGCCTCCCTTAGCCACTCCAAAAGCGAGCCTTCACCTGAAGAAAGTTTTGCTTTGTGTCTGGTGGAATTAAAAAGAAATTCTGTATTATAAGCTACTTTCAAGTAACCAGACAATTCTGAGAAATACTGCTCATACTGAACAAGCTAAAAGCAGCAGTTCGGGAGAAACGTCTAGAATTGGCCATCAGGAAAAGTTTTGTTTTCCATCAGGATAATGCAAAACCACCCATTTTTGGAAACCCGACAAAAATTTCTGCAGTTTGGCTGGAATGTGTTGCACCCTCTATATCCACCAGACATTGCTCCTATGGATTTTCACTTATTGAAGTCTTGGCAGAACAGTCTCAATGGTTAATATTCCAATTCCTTGGATGACGTAAAAAGATACCTTGATGAGTTCTTGGCTATGAAACCACTACAATTCTACAATTCTTAACCACTACAAAGTGGTTCGTATAAGGTTGAATAAAAATGTATTGGCCTATATTTATTGACCTTTTCCTTTCATTTAATAATCGGCATGAACTTTTCGGACAACCTGATATATTGTAGTGCTTGAGGTGATGCATGAATTGTTTATTCCTCGTGAATCATTAACACCTAAAACTACATGTTAGCTGCGTATGAGAGGAGTTTCCAAGCTCTCACGGCTGCAGAGCTAGCCGTGTCACGCGTCTCATTTATGCATTAGTACCCAGAAGGGTGTGCAGGTTCTTGCTGTCATCGAATGCTGAGCAAATTGGCATAGTGATTTACTACTGAAATGCAAGTTCATAGAAATTTAATGCTAAAGTATAATTCTGATACAAATGGTACAGTGATTTGCTACTGAAATGTAATTCAAATGGGATTGACGTAGTGATTTGCTACTAAAATGTAATTCAAATATGATTGACGTAGTGATTTCCTACTGAAATGTAATTCAAATGAGATTGACGTAGTGATTTGCTACTGAAATGTAATTCAAATGGGATTGATGTAGGGATTTGCTACTGAAATGTAATTCAAGTATGATTGACGTTGTGATTTGCTACTAAAATGTAATTCAATTTTTTAGCCTGTTTTCAATGGTAGGTTGAAGGTTTGTAAGCTCAAGCATTGAGTTCTTGGTGTTTTGAAGCACATATGTATGGTAATGAAGGTTATTGGTATGTGTGATGAGATGGTCTCCAAGTATAGGTGTATGAGAACTCCCCCAGCACTATAGCAGTTGGGGAAGGGGGGACTTCAGTCAAGGTCCTCGTCACGCTTCAAACAGAAAAATGAATACTAACTTGTGAATTTTATTTTTGCGTTCATTTTTTGGTTGACTTAATCGACTTAATAACATTGACGAGCTTGCTGTCACTTAGGTCCAGCTTCATGTTAATAGCTCTGTAAAATTATGATGATTTATTTAGGAAATATCAGAATATTTCATTATTATAGGTCATAGTCTTCATATATAAGCTATTTTAAATTATGTATCTTAAGTATTGTGCAAACTTACATGCCTACCCCAACCATACTCAACAGCTTCTGCATTACTGCGTTAATCTCCAGAGGTTTCCAAATGGGGTTATTTTGAAAACCACACAGGAATTACTCGGACCTCAGCAAAACTTGAGCTACATTACACCCAGCAGACCAATGCAGGGTAAATGATTGACCCAGTGCAAGCAACTGAATTATTCAAAGTTGATTCTCAAACTGGGTTAATGTAGTTGAGCGTCCGTATTTAGTTGCTGTGTTGCATTTTCTACTGCATTTAAGCAGCACCGCTGGTGTATATACCCTGTGTAAGTCGCCAACAGCAGTGTAGGCTGTACAAAGATGGTTTCAAAATTGGTTAAGTACTCAGCCGCTTGGAATGGGTTAATTATTTTATTTTTTTCAGGTTTCTTCAGCCCAAGGAGAAGAGATGCAGACTGAAGAAGTGTCTCGCATCTACGGCATCCTCAAAAAGCGCTTCCGTGAGAACGGCAACAGACCCATCTGCTTCTTTTCATTCATAGTGAACCCTCACAGCTTTGTGGCCACGATTGAGAACACCTTCCATACGAGCTTCTTGATCAGGGACCAGCACGCTCTCATCACTTCAGGTGCGCACCGTGTGCCTCAGTGGTGCCTCAGTGTACCTTGGGTGAAGGCCATTTACTCGGCGTAGGCAGCCCTAGAAGCCTAGTGGCTTATTTGGGCCCACAAGTAGGGTCTCTCCTTAGTCTAATTCATTATTTGTAATTTCGTTTTGATTGTATTACTGTACCGAATATACACTCCTTGTAGTTACTACATGAATGTTTCAAAAGGACAAATCTGAATAGGATTTTAGGTCCATCTAGCAGGATCGAGATTGGTCGGAGTCGGGAACGAACTTGACAGCGTTCTTAGTGATATTTTTGTTCTTAATTTTTCTCTGCTTGCTGCAGTGTAAATGCACTGTTTCAGTCAGAGTTCAACTTTTTCCTTCACTCATCGATTCAATGGTACCACCAGTCATGTTTTGAATTCAGTTGCATAGAATGTTCCACAAAAGGCGCCGAATTTAAAAGGTGAATTTCCAGTAGATAATTTGCGGGTGTGACGGATGAAATTCGCGGGTGCTGAAACGGGTGACGTCAGAGGCACAGTGGTGTGGGCTTGTCTAAGTTGTGCTTCTGCTGAATACGATTTTCTGTGTGCTTCCTGTAGACTTGTTCTGAAGTTTTTTATTAATTAGGTGGGTACTGCGAGATACGATTGTGTTGTATGCTTCACTCTAGTGAGTAGTGTGAATAATTGTATTCTTCTCCTTCCCTCTAGTGAGCACCATGCATAATTGTATTCCTATATGAGCATCAGTAGTTGTGTTCACGTGCACTGATTTGCTGTACTTTCAGATGCCAATGGCCTGCAGCTCATAGCCCCGGACAAGCCGACGCCAGGTCAGACCAGCCACTCCGCCTACTCCAAGCAGACCGAAGTGAGCTTTGACGTGCACACTTTTGAGGAATGTGTCCGGGTTTTTAACATCAAGGAGCCCATGATTCCTCCCAGAGGATCCACCAACGGATCTTAGCTTTGCTTTCATGAGAGTCGACTTCCACGGTCCGCTAATTGTGCACTGGCATAAGTGCACATAGAAGTTACTGTTATTTTGTAGCCTGAGCCAGATTAAAGCGAGTGTGAATATTGCTGAGGGTTGTCCAGTGTGCTCAATCTGAAGCTTGTGTGAAGTTTTCCGCGCTGAAATGTTTTTGTGTTCGTGCGCTGGGATATTTTTAGTCTAAACGCTACAGTTTTAAGGAAATGGTTGGTAAGGGAGGCGAGAGGCTGCACTGTTTTTATTGCTCCATGACTAGCTTTTGTTGTGCAGTGTGTGACTGCTGGGCTTTAGTTATTAGTCTAAATTTCCCTCACCTTAAATTGCAAGTAAATCTTTTTTATTGTAACTTCAATCTCGCAAAGATGCGCCCCAATAACTGAATAAAAGATACGAGTAACTCGGGGCTCTTGTTGAATTATCATTTAACTTGTGGAACACTAAAATATTAATAATATTATTCTGCTTCCATTAAAAAGAGATGAGGACGGCAGTGGGGGTAATATGAGATAAAAGAATCATTAAAAGTAATGACGGCAGTGGGGACAATATGAGATAGAAGGATGGAGATTTTGAGGGAGAGGATACTAGGGGATGGGGAGGGAGTTGAGGTTAATAGGAGGATGAGGTTATGAGGAGCGAAAGTGTTATACGGAATGGAGGAATAAAGGGTGAGGTTGTACGAGTGGGGAAGACAGTGGGGGCTAAAAGAGGATAGGGTAGGGAAGAAAAAAATTATTCGGGGATGTTATGGGGAAGAGAATGTGATGGTAATGGCACAATTAATCACCACAACCAGGGGTGGGCAGCACTGAGTTGCATTTCAAACTACCGACTTTGGAATCAGCAGCACTGATGGTCGAGCGTGGTTTTTGGTCTAGTGAGACTTATGGTGTTTATGATCTCTTTGGGTCTATTGGAAATTCACTAATGGAAAATATTTGTGCCGTGGGTTTTGTGCTACCAAGTTAGTGCCTAATTTTCTGCTACGATTTATGGTGATCTGGCGGGGTCACGGTGCGAAGAGTGTATGCAGTAGTGCAGAATGAGGAAAAATGTCGTGAAGAATGTAAATATTTAATGTCTATTAGTACAAATTTATATTATATTTGCTGTGTTCTTCAACGAGTTGTTACTCACCATTCTTGTAAATATTCCATAATGTCGTACTAATTTTGTATGCTGCAATGCCTATTTTAGTAAGTAGAGTAGGAACCTTTCTCACGAGCTCAGAAATAGAAATTTTTCAGTTTTCTCGCCCCAGCTCTCTTGACTCATTGTTCTTGGATTCCTTCCTATTGCCTCATCAATGCTTCTCTCACACAAGTTTTTATGAAGAGTAATTATTTCTATTTATTCCGACCATTGTTTATCTACGTAAAAGCTAATCTTGGCGGTTGTTTTACATTAATTACTGTATAGGATAAATAATAGTTTTGCTCTCATTATGCAGATCTACAACACAGGCTAGTAAGTATAGGGTGGGCCAAAGAAACATTACTAAACGTGTGGTGCAGAATATTTCTACATTAATTTCTCTGTTCTCAACTACATTGTTCCTAGATGGACATATCAAGGCAAATAGACATAAAATCATAATGGATACCAATTATTGATTGTCGTTTTAGGGCAAATTTGACTACGCTAGCATGAGTTTCCCAAAAATATTTATAACCAAATTGAGTGAGATTTTTTTCGGCCCATTCTTTATAGAAATTTTGACTGAGTTACCAATCGTTTATAATTGAAGACTTTAAAAGAACTGTGTGTCACGGTCCCGTGAAGACTGTGCGGTCATTTTCGAGAGTTATGGAAAATTCTATAACTCCACAGAATAATTTGTTGGTGGAGCCTGTCATTGTCAGGATTTCTTTGAGCTTCAGACCCCTCACCAGTGTACCTGTAGGACATATGACTTCTGTTCAGCGCACCTTTAAGATTTGTTAAGCCTTTTTTCGAGCTTCTTTTAAAATTTGAAATTTGTTGTCTTCCCTCTCTGTTTTTTTTAAACAGGGTTCTCTTCTTTGACATTATGATTTTTCTTGTATGCTCAACACCAGTAGAAATATTACTGATGAAACTGCGCTGAGGTTTGTATCCTCCATGAATACGAAAAGTGATGCGAGAATATGGATAACTGTTCTTGAATGAGCCAGACTGCCCCACCGTGCATTGCAGTTTGCTGGAGAAAACGAGGTGATCTTTTTCTGTAACAGCGTCACCTATGCCAAGAATGGCTTCACTCTTGGTTAGAAAGGACGAGTTAGGTCGATTTCACCTCACTCATGTTCTAACGTGGGAGCGTAGACTTGTTTTTACCTCGCTTGTATTTTCAACATGAGACGAGTTTACTCGTATTTTCAACTTAGCACGAGTTGGCTCGTTGAATGTGCGTCTAAAAAGCTCTCAATACTACATAGTGTACTCGCACTGTCCTGACCTCTCACGGCACAAACCAAGTATTCCCGAGTAATGTTCCTGCATCTCGAGCGAACGGAGTTGTCTCAAAGCTGCACGGTTTTTTGCCCTGTCGGGTAAGCAGTCAAAGAATTATGCTGCTATGGCCAGTATCGTTGTACAAAGTTATTTACTACGCCATTTGTCTTCGTCATCTACACTACCACTTACCTTCGTCATCCACTCTACTACTCGCATGTTATCTACTCTACCACTACTTGCCTTTGTATCCGCTCTACCACTTCTGTTATCTACACTACCACTTGCCTTCGTCAGCCACTCTACCACTCAACATCGTGCAATCTAAGAAACGACGGATCTCTTATTTGACTGGGAAATAGGCTCCTGATTGTGAGTAGTTGTTTTGAGACCGTGATGAGCAAGGAACGCAGAGCACTGAGCTGTGATGAGCACTGAGAGATGTGCTTGTGTGTCCCTGTTTAAAATAGATCATTTTTTGTTAACGTTTTACGTTTGAGTTCTTATGATCCGCGAGGGGCAGGAGCACCTAGTGCTTCTGTTGGGGTCCCACAGACATCCCCCCGGTCCCTCAAGTCCCCCACACTGCGTGCAGACAACCCCTGGTTCCTCATGTCCTCTACACGCGTCATGCAGACAACCCCATGGTCTATCACGCGTTGTAAACGTCGTGCAGACAATCTTGTTCTTCATGCCCTCTACACGTCATGCAGACAACCCCATGGTCTCTCGCTCATTCTAGACGTGCAGACAACAAGCGATTTACGTCTTGCAGTATACTTTGTCGGTTAAAAATTTTGAAGACATGCGCTCACAAAGATTAAAAAATTGACCTAAGAGTTACATTGCCACGCTGACTGAACGTTAGGGTAAATTGAGAAAATTAAACTTACTCCGTAACACTACGATTTAAAAAAAAACCTAGACGTATGTCATGAATTTTAAAGTGTTGGCGCTGAAAACATACAGAGAAATGGTTGCACAAGAACATATCTGCAGAAGTGAAAAGTGTCCGAGTAGAAGCAACGCCTTGACATAAATGCAAACCATCACGGAGTTATTTAGTGTCACGTGGTGAGCTTAATTAATCCTGCAATGTTTTCTTAATTTGATTCATCGAGATTGTAAGAGTGTCGCATATCTCCTAGAGTAACAATGCTCAATCCATTGTAGTAGTGATGCTTCTGGTGGAACTGGTCCTTGTAACATTCTTAAAAAAAATTTGGAACAATACTGCTGTGGTGAAATTGGCTCTGGTGTAATATTTCTCGATTTCTTTTGGAGTGATGACACTTCAGTGAAATCGAGTGCGTATCAAGTTCCAAGCTTCTTGCGGCTCTGGTGCCCTGGTGAAATTAGTTTCTTTGAATATTTCTCTAATTTTTTGAGCCATGGCCTGTGGATGAATGTTTGGGCGTCCGTGCGTCCCTCGAGATGAGCGACACGATCCCCAGCAGCGTGAGCCTCAACGCCCCCATCACCGAGGCTTCGGGTGAGGTCCTGCGCTCTCGGGTCGTCAGGGACTGCTCTATTTTGAGTGCTATAACGCCCGTGTGATTTACTATGTAATGAGTCTAATGAGTGATGAGTGCAGTGAGTGATGAGTGCAGTGAGTGATGAGTGCAGTGAGTGATGAGTGCAGTGAGTAATGAGTGCAGTGAGTAATGAGTGCAGTGAGTGATGAGTGCAGTGAGTACTGAGTGCAGTGAGTAATGAGTGCAGTGATGCTGATATTAATCATTTTGTAGAATAATCAGTAACGTGAAGTTTGAATTTATTGCAATCTCATTCACATGGATCATCTTCTTGTACACCGCTCATGCCTGGCAGCGACGTCTCTTTGCATTTACGCAAATTGTTACTCCTTAAGTCGCAAAGTCACTAATAACTTAAAAGTTAAAAAAAACTATAAAATCATTCATATTTAATTAGAAACATTTTTAAAGAACGGCTCCAGCGTCAATTTCGCCCATGTTTATGAATTGATGTTGGAGTAGGTCTCTAGAGGACGTTTCAATTGAAAATTGTAAATTTTATCGGAACTTTTTTCGCTCTCAAGTTCTCGCTCATTTAATTTTGGGTGCCCACAAAGCCTGCTCGTGTTCCTACAGGCACGGTGAGTGGCAGCGTGTCGGTGGGGGAGAGTGGCGAGGTGTCTGTACCCACAGACCTGACCGTGACCAGCGACAGCGCCCAGCTGCCGGACCTGCCTCGACACCACAGGAGGTACCGTGAGATGCACGCTACTTGGCTTACCGTTGTGTCGGTACGAGGATGCTGGTACCAGTTATACATGGGGTGCATTGTACACGGCTCAGACTGCTCAGCTATTATCGTGCTGCTACAAGTGAGCCTTCTCAGCATTGTTATGTGTGCGGTGCATTTCTAGAATGGACCTTGAATGCACATTTCCATAATACAGTGTATCAGTCAAGTATGGGGTGTATGTCATGCGGACTCGCTGCTCAGCTAGCTATAGTATCTGTACAAGCGTGCCTTTTCGACATGATTCGAGTATGTACCAGTTACGTAAGTACATCTGCTAAGGATTGGCATTCGGGGCTGCTATATTTTTGTGCCCACTTCGCTTAGAACTTTTAATTTTTATACCTTCTTTACCATCATTCTTTGTCTTTTCTTCCTCTTCCTTTTTAACTTGCTCTTTCTATGCGCCGGGAATCTGGTGTAGGAACACACTTGTGCGTAGATTCCACGTTTTCTACGGTCCACACTAAATGGTCCCATCTTCTCTTTGCTCTCTTTGAATCCCATTTCATGCGGATAAGGAGCTTCAAGCTAACGAACCATCAACCACTCATGTGTGAGGTGTATTTCATACAGTGCATGTTGCTGCGCTATTTGTTGCAGCAGTATTTGCTACAGACATTCTCTCTGGACACAATGTGTACCAGTTATGTATGGTGTATATGTATCATACGACCATAGTTATATTTATTTATATTTTCATGCATTTTCATTTATCTCTCAGTATATGTGTGTGAGCCAGCATAGATTTTAGTGCTTAGCAAATTTACTAACGTGTTGTATGTATAAGTTCTTAGAAAAGCACATCTGCAGTAGGGCTGATTGAAGACTGTTGGACGGGATACTTGGAAAAAATTTCAAGAAGTAATTTCTTCCGAGGATTTCGGCTATAAGTTAAGATTTGTTGAGAGATTTTGAGATTTAAAGTTAAGAATTTTTACAGTGACTGTGGTTAAAGCGTGTCTATGAGCACTCTCTAAAGTTACAAATGTGTTCTGAAAGCTAGATGTATACAATGCTTTAAGGCTGAAAATTTAAACAAATCAGATAAGAATTGTACCTGATTTTCACTGAAACCAATGGGATATCAGTAGTCATTAAGCGGGAACTAGTTCTAATTGAGTGTGTACCGTTGCTTGAAGTAGTATAGTTTACACTGTAAACTACAATGGGATACCAGTAGTCATTAGGCAGGAACTAGTTCTAATTGTGTATAGTTTACACTGTAGTTTACTCTGTAATCAATTGAAGAACAGTAGCAGTAGACACTGATCAGGTCCTTAAAGCGTCTGATGCGAGCAGGGCGGGGGCGGCGGCGGCAGCAGACCGGGCTGAGCTGCTGCGCAACATCGAGGTCCTGAGACTGCAGGTGAGGTGGTGGTCCAGCCTGCCGAGCCCCCTTGGCTGCGTGCTGGCTGCTCTGGCCAAGTCTCCTCTCTACTTGAAATCGAGTCAAACTGCCCGTGTTTGGGCTTAGAAAACTTGGGGTCCTACTGCATAGGTACTTGTATTTCAATGTGAAACTGCCAACATTTGGGCTCTGAGAGAGAGATTGGGTTGTCGCTATTCGTGGCGATGAGACTGTACTCAGAGGAATGCTTCTTCAGTGTTCTCGTCGGTGCATGTCATGCGTCACGCTCACCCCTCAGAGGCACTAATGTTAATGTTATTTGGTGGACAGTTCGGGGGGATGTCTTATTTATCCTCTGCTTTTCTTTTGCTATCTTATAAACATATCCAACACGCTTCTATAGGGTTCATTTTTGTGAATAAATGTCTTTTCGAGGTCTCTTTTATTGACGTGCATGTTCTATTCATTATAGTATATAAAACGCACACCTTGTGCTCATTAGATGTTATTGATAAATGCCACAAGGTAGCAAACAAGTACTAGCTTATTCTTTACTTGTTCTTACGGGGGCTCAGACTGCGGTGAGCGCTGAGGTAGACGGAAGGAAAAGAATTCATTCCAATCATGTAGGCGTACAGCATATTGCGTCTCAATACTGTATAACTACAGACAAGAAGGAATGAGGGGTTCAATTTTAATTTCACGAGGGAACCACTCCGTGAACACGTGATATAGTCTGTTTAGTGCACGCCAAGAATAGAACCGGAGACCTCCTCAATCGAAGACTAGCGCTGTGCACTGCACCACAGAGCTGTAGCTCGTGTTAGACTTGTGTGTAAAACTGAAATTTAGGTCTGAGAATATCTAATCCAATTTGTCGTGAACTATTTTCCTTCTATTTTCAAAACTAAAAGAGCGACTTTCACGAGTTCAACAAAAAAATTTAGTACAGACGCGAAAGTTGTGGAGGTTAAAAATCTACTTTGACTAGTAAAGTTATGCTTAAACCGAACATGTGATTCTTGAGGATTTATTCATCTGTTGTTGTTGTTTTTTTCATCTATTTGAGGGTGATTTTTCATTTGTTGATTTTACTAATACAAGTAGTTTAAGTTTGAATGCTACTTCGAATTTAATATATTTTATGTTTGAATAATAATATATTATAATGTAGATTTCTTTTCTCCCTTCAATTTAGTCCATACTTAATGGTCCTTTCTGTTCGCTCTTTTTGGATCACACGTCATGCGAGGAAACTGTAAACTAACTAGTAATCTAAACTAATCTAATTGAACGGATAGGTCACGAGGAGTATCCTCCAAATCTCGTAGAAAGCTACTTGTAGCTGCTGGAAATCTCCAAAGTAACCTGTTGCAAGGTTGCGCCTGTAGATGCGCTGGTGAATTGGCCTGCGATGTGGGCTACTGTAACTCGTTGCCTAAAGCAGCTGCAGTGTTTGTTCAGGTGCACGCTCGCGCATGTAAATTGTTGCCTAATGCAGCTGCAGTGTTTGTTCAGGTGCACGCTCGCGCTTGTAACTCGTTGCCTAATGCAGCTGTTGTGCTCTCGATCAGGTGAATGCTCGCAACGAGCAGCTGTCGAGCGCGGCTGTGCAGCAGCAGGCCGCCGTGGCTCGGGCGTGTCAGCAGAAGGATGCCGTCATCGCCTCGGCCCTCGATGACGTCCGACGGTCAGTGGCACCTCCTGAAATGCGCCTGGTTCCACAACGGGTGCCGAATTTGAATGGAGTGGCCTGGCACTCGGTGTTCCACAACGGGCGCCGAATTTGAATGGAGTGTCCTGGCACTCGGTGTTCCACAACGGAGGCCGAATTTGAATCAAGTGACTGCGCAGTGAGAATGCGTAAAATGCGCCGCGGTCCACTGCATGCGCAAGTTCTACAAAAAATAAATGAAATATCGGTCACGCCGCAAAAAATTAACAGCGATCGTGATAAAAGCAGGCCTTCAAACTTCGAATCGCAAATGTGTTGCCCGGTTCACTTACGGTGCTCTCTATGGAACACTCTATGTGAACAGCATCTCTAACTTAGAACATCAGATTTATCTCGTGACGTGAGCCAAATTTGTATTGGAGTTTACTTTCAAGCTTTACGAAAAGTCGTTATTTTGTTACCGAGGGATACCTACTTGAAGTGTGAAATTTAATTTTAAAATATACTATGAATGTTACGTTATAATCATTTCAGTTGGGGCGTGGCTGCACAGTTTTGTCCGTAAATATTCTACAGACGGGCTGCGTATTAGGCATGTGTGTGAGCAGGAGTTGTGACGTGGCAGAGAACATCAGGTGTCAGAGACGGTGGTCCCGCGCCTGTTAGTCAGTACAGGTTATGGCCCGTTGCTTTCACCCTCTATGGTTTTTAGGGAAAAATTTCAACGATTTAAACTTTTAAATCTTGTAGTGCCTGCCGCTCTCAGGAGTTGATAACCGAAAACAATTTGTAACTCTCTGTCTGATTGGAATATTGCCAGGACGTAAAAGGATGATTCTCACGCACAGACAGATTTGTCATTTATTCTACTCAAGTCTTGACCCGTGAAATGCTTGCTTTGTTCTGTGAAAGCACAGTTTAATCTTGCGTTAACGGAATCATTCGAGGGAGGGATTATAAATTGTAAATATTTTGTTTGTGATTATTTCGGACTTTCGTATCGGATATTCTGGTCAATAGAACATGTATTGAAACCAGCAGATTTGGTCCGCTACACCCGATATCCTTTAATATCCGGTGTCCACAGATGGAAAGTACCATTGTTTAATAATTGAGTTAACTTTTGCGCTTTCATTCCTCCTCCCTAACTAAACCCGGTACGCATAATACCGTTGACATAGTGTTCGAGATAGTGAAATTTAGGCTTGCTTATTCTTGGACGTAACTATTCTCGCTGGTGCTTTGGATTCTGTATAATTGTAACTGTAGGCAGTGCCAGAAAACCTTTGTTTAATTTCACAAAGATAAAATCTATATCTGGCTGATGACTTCAGTGTTATTTTTGTCAGTATTATAACAATTGTTAACGTTTTTATCATGATGGACCCCGGAGAATACAGTAAAACATCTAAAAGTTGAAAGGTTAAGTTCAAGGGTTAATAAAAATACCCTGATGACCGTTACACCCGGCAGACTCTATATCCAGCGGTGCGCGTGGTTCCGATGAGGAAAATGGAAATTAATCTTCTTTTTTTTCTGAGGAAAGCACTTCAAAACTTGGTTAAAATTAGTCTAGCACATCACTCTTGAGTATGAGACCTTCTGAATAAAAAGCAAAATGACATCGGAACAAGCCATACTTAGATTTTAAGACACTTCACCACAGGCCGTCAGCAACACATTGACTTGCCAAACTGGGTTGTGCACTGTGCTTAGCACATTAGCTCAACCAGCCAGCTTTGTGTGCTGAGCATGTGTGTAATCCAGTCCTGCGCTTCAACAAATGCATCCATACATATTTTATAGCAGGCCTATGCATAAGATATTGTCAAGGCTGCCGTAAAAGTCGGGTGTGGTGCCGCTTGTTCCGCAGGCTGCAGGCGACGCTGGCGACAACTGAGAGGGAGACCAGCGAGGTGAGGGAGAGAGCTGCCCGGGAGCTGGCCACCCTCTCCAGCAGGTGTGCGCAGCTGCAGGCCAACATGAACAGGTGAGGGGCGGTGTTGGCTGCTCTACACTCGATTGGGACCACCCTCAGTAATGAAGGATATTAGAAATAATAAGGCAGTTATGGTAAAACTAAACTGCATATTAAAATGTTAGACGCATGGCGTGACATCTAAATAACTGAAGCTCTAAAAAAAATTTTCTATGTACCCTTGTCTATGTTAATGTCACGATGAAAATGAACAAGTGAAACCAACAATGAACTGAATAAAAGGAAAATGTACTGTTACTAAAGTTTTTGTTGTTTCGCTGGAAACTAAGATCACTATGCGCACATGTTCATCAAATGTGAACGACTGCTTACGCAATATGTACTTCGTTTAGAAATAATGAATTGGTCCTTTCCTAAAAGGTGAAGAGCTTGAAGAAATCTACTCCAACTCCCTGTCTGACGGAAGTTTGCCCAGGCCCTAAAGGGTTAACCTGCAGGTTTAATCGTCAAATGTTCTGATTAAATTTTGATCTGCGAAATATATTTTCCTAGTAGAGGAAAATACTGGAGAGGACTGTCGACCATTCTTACTTGACAACCTAGGGAGGGGGTGGGGCTGCAACAGTGCCAAACAGTTGACAGTAGGAAAGATCTCCGAGCCGTGACCATTACAATGAAAGGTTTACTGTGCGTACTGGAAACGAAAATGAGACTGAAACTGGGTCCCAGTATTGGAGTCGCTAAAAATGTGGCAACGGCGGTTGAACTCTAATATGATAACGGGTGTAAATCTCACGGACGCGCGTGTGGTTGTCTTGTGTATGTGTGAAGTCTGTTGTATCGCACGGTGGACTGGACTGTTGTATCGCCGGGTGGACTGGACTGTTGTATCGCACGGTGGACTGGACTGTTGTATCGCAGGATTGACTGGATTTTCAGGAATTAGGAACGTCGATTTCGACGAATTTTAACATTGATTTCATAGTTGAAGTTTAGTTTGGTTAATAAATGAGCTGGAACACTGTAGTGTCACGATCTTGATCACAGGCGACCTGCTCTTCTGTAAGCACACCGGGAGAAGTAGTGCTTCTAAAGCATCTTCACCATCAGAAGTCGATGTATTACATGTGGTCTACGTTACTGAGCGAATGTCTGTTTTTAGTCGAGAAAGATTGAACTAATGCTGCATATACTCGTACTAATGAAGAAATAAGCTCTCAGCTCTTTGTAAAGTCCTTCACTTGGCCACAATGTCGCACTTTTTCTCGTAAGCGTATGGCTCTAGAAACTTGAAAACTGTATGTCAAGGTAATACTTTGTGAAAATTAACACCTATTACCGGTTCATTTTGAATTAGTACATATCTCAGACTTGGCCTGTTTAGCAACACAAAACCTAAGCCTTTTATGAGCCTCAGAGGGCTAACGAAGGTCCCTGGTGCTGCAGGCTGGCGGTCCTGGAGAGGGAAGCGAGAGCGTCCCTGCTGCAGCTACACCTGCAGGACCACGAGTACCAGGAGCTGGTGTCCCTGCCTGAGGACCAGCTCACCCTCGCGCAGTACGCCTCGGTGAGGACGTGTAGCTCTCGTTCGAAATCAGAATTAGCTTTTTGAAAGGGTGGTTAAATTGTAAGGGCCGATTTTGAATGTGAATCACACCTAAACATAAAGTTTTTTCTGCATTTAATTTGACATTTGTTCTATTTCAGACTAATTCAATTTGAACCATGGTAAGATGCACAATCGAGCAACGCAATTAAGTTATTCAGGCTTATTATGAACCTAATTTGTGTTTTATTCAAAATCAACATCGGCCCTTCAAATTTAACCACTCTATATGTGGCAGCGGATATTATGGTAGTAGTCTTCCCATGTTCCTCTGTCGGATTTGGCTTCAAACCTATTTTCCTGGCTGGTAACTTCTGAATTATTTCACAACTACGAGCTGTTTCTTTATGATGCTTTCTGCACGCGTTCTGGGTACCGGTGGAAGTTATGGTGAGGGGGTGCTACGCGTGTTGCACGAAGCTGGTACTATTTTCGTTACGTGTTCCCCAAAATGATGCACTGCATGGGATGCCGTTGCATCACCCTGCTTGTGTGAAAGTGGCACCAATGCTCATTATCCGAAGTAGATACACTTCAAATTTATCGAAGCCGGCAACACTTGTTGGCCTAAAATAAGCACCCGAGAGGAGGACGACCATTTTTGGGAAACTTGAAACCCCTTGCAATAAATTTTTCAACTCACACCAGCATTGTCTGCCGGGAGTTATGCCGGATTACAGGTATCGAGGGACGAAATTCCAAATATTTGAAGTTCAATTTGTACTGGCATCATTCTGTGTTATCCCAAAGAGAAAGAACTCAGAATGACAGGTCAGCTGCTACTGCGCAGGTGCGACTGCACGAACATCTGCAGCGGCTGCGTGCGAACGTTGCAGACCTGCAGAACGCTCGCTCGCGCCTGCAACAGCAGCTGCAGTCCACCGAGCAGCAGCTGCGCACGACGGAGGCTGAGGCAGCTGCGCAACGTCGACAGGTATTTGTGATGAATAACTCTGAAAATAGTAATAACTCAACTTCGGGCATATTTCTTTATCTGATTTTAACATGTTTTATGTTTCAAGTTCGATTTCACGTTTCGTCTTTCTTGCCATCATCGTACGCCAGGGTGTACAATTTGAAGTTCCTTTTGTGTGCAGGCTAGAGAAAGCGCCAGCGACATCGTCGATTTGAAGTCACAAGTCTCCAGGCTGCGGAACCAAGCCAAACATGAAGATTTCCGTGTGCAAAATTACGATCGAGTCAAGTATGAACGCGACAACTTCCAGGAAGACCTCATCAATCTGCAAAAGAAACACGAATCAGTTGCCTTAGAGTTAGAAAGCCTTAAAAAAGATCACTCGATGTTAACTGAAAAATTTGATTCGACTAAAATACAAAATCGAAGACTCGAGAACGAATGCGCGTCAGCGAAGCAAATGCTGCACGACGTGCAACGGAGGAGTGCGAAAGCGTCAAGCGACTGGGACTCTGCCAGCGCCCACCTTAGAGCAGAGAGAGAAAAGAACAAGGATTTGCACGAAAGATGCGTGTCTCTCAGTGCTGAAGTGTCGCTCCTCAAAGTGAACTTGCAAGATGCCGAGCAAGAGAGTCGCCAGCTGAAGGAGAGGATACAAGAGACTGTACTCGTTCGGTCTGAGATGGAGCGCCGCCTAGAGGATGTTACTGCTAGGTGTCAGTCATTGTCTACCGAGCTGGAGAAGTGTAATCTCAAGTGTAACAGGAGCAGGGAGCAGTATGAACTAGAGATAAACGAGTTACGAACTGAAGTACTTAACGCTACTAGGCTTGAAAAAAGGGCCTCTGAACATTGTTCATCGCAATCAAGCGAAATTTTAAGGCTAAAATCTGAGTTGGCTCGAGTGAAGCTCGAGCGAGACAGGCAGGAAGCTTCTCTTCGGGGTGACTTGCAGAAAGCAACTTCTTCTCTGCAAGCATACAAAGACTTGGAGAGGGAGTACGAACAGAGCTTACAGGCCCTGGACTCCTCCGCAAGCAACGGTGCCAAACTGTTTCCTGGCTTCTGTCTCAAGGGCAACAGAGTAATGGAACAGGCGGTGAAGCTAAGCAGCCAAGTTCTCAAATTGGAGCGAGAAAATACGGAGGCCAAAACTACCATTCAGCAGCTGACTGAGGCTTTAGAAAAACTGGGCAGTTCACTTTACTCTTTTAAGTGTGCCGTGAGCAACATGGGAGAGCCGGAAAGATCTCTGCACGAGAAAATAATATCCCAAGAAGACCAAATAAGTTCCCTTCACAACGCTCTGAAAGCGACCGAGTCTCAGCTGAGCAGAAACTTGGCGCTCAACGGGAAGCTCAAGATGCTGGCTGAGAGTCTCGACGCATGTACTCCACACTCGGACGAGTTGAAAAAAATAAAAAATGATGTCAATGAGATGAAAGACATCATTATTAAAGCTTTAAACCTCAATGGGTCACCTTCGCGACAACGTAGAAATGTGTTGCCGTCTGCGATATCGATTTCGAGGAATGTACGGAAGGAACGATAGAAATAATTAACACAGCAGTACCGAAATTTCGTCGAAAACAAAGAGTAAAACAATTACCATGTTCAGTATATTCATCATTGATGGGTTAAGAAAATGTCTCATTATTTAGTACTTGTCAGCTCTACTGTGGACAATCCGTAAAACTGAAGAGGAATCAAATAGATGACGAATAGAAGGAGCTCGTGTTTATTTGGGGGATGTTCAGATGGTCTTGTCTTGTCTCAAGTGCCTTGCATCTCTTTAGGTTAAGGATTGAGCTTACCAATAACAGAGTGCCTTAGTCTAGAAATCCCTTGAATTTGCTCACTGTGTGTGTCTCTACTGCTTATTATTTCGATTTGCAATACAGCTAAACTCGTGTTCGAGGTGTATGCAGTTTAGTCTAGTCTATTGTCCATCCAATAATTTATTCTAGATGATCTCAGGTTTTGCTCCTCATCTCTCAAGTAGCACTCAGTTCTTTTAGAATTAGCGTGATTGTCTGCAAGGTTGTGAATTTTATGTGTTACTTATTTTATTAGTATGTTCAGAAGATCTCTGTATTTCGCTTCCCCCAGAGATGAAAGGCTGATTTATTGATAGCTGATTTCTTCAATAATGTTAAAGTTTAACTATTCTTCTTTAATAACTGAGTCAAGCAGTCCGCTCTGTGTTTGTTCATAAACCAATTTGGCAGTCCTCTACACGGTTATGTCATATATTCAAACAAATTTATAAAAAAATATGTTTGATAAGGATACTGGATGATTAGTAGTAGTAGTAGTGGTGGTGGTAATGATAGCAGCGAATCAGTAACTCAGACCATCTCGCACCGAAAGAGTAGGGACCGTTTAGTATGGACTTAGGAGAACGGGGAATCTATGCACAAGGTGTGTTCCTATCCAAGATCCCTGCGCATAGAAACAGCAAGGTAACAAGGAAGAGGAAGAAGGGACAAATAAGAAATAGCAAAGAAAAAATGAAAACGGAAAGAAGCAAAGTGGGCACGAAAGATGGAAGTTCCGAAGGCCTATCTAAAGCTGAGGCAGCCTATCAGTGCTCCTCTGGGAACGCTAGTCTCCATAACATAGGATAGACAAACCTAACTAACCTACCCCTATTGCCTATCCTATGCCCTCTAAGATAGATACTGGATGAACGCACCTCTGTACCTCCGTTGGAGCAGAACTGCATTTTCAATAGATTTTCCAGTCGAAATTATAATCATCAAGAAATGCAGCAGTATTATTCCCTATTCATAAAAAAATACAATTTAAAAAATCTAAAGTTTCGTCCCCTGTTTGAAGTCATATATTTAGAATTTGATAAAAATAATTGTACGTCGTTTTGATAGGTTACTCTCATAACCGTTATGTTTTATCACAACTGTATACAAAGTATGAATTTATAATGAGACTGTGGGCGAACAAATAGAAGAAAATGAGAACCTTTCAGTTATATTTGAGTCTAGTTAAGCTTTCAATTGAGAAGATTCTATGAAGTATGATTTGCAAATCAAAATATTGAAAAATGGCTGCGTGCACAAACTGAGTTCAACCATATTTTTACAGTAAAAATATGCCTTTTACCTCGGTTAAAGAAACACTTGTATAGCTCTTGTTTTATCCTTTGCAGTTCATACCTGAGAATAAGTCACGTATCTTGTTTCCAACTCGTTTTGAACGAATGGATTCGTCTGTACGCATGACATACGAGTTGCAACAGTCGCTTCGGTAACAGGTGTTGCGTTGCTAACTCGCTTGTGGAAGTCGCGTTGCTTTACTACATCCGTCATAAACTTTAAAACGTAAAGGTTAGTTTTGTTAATTTTACGATCCGTTTTGTTTACCATGTATAATTTGAAGAACGTAAATTTCAAGGTTAGAAGAGTTGATCTTGGTAATAAACTTAATTTGAGATTTGTTTTTTATGATGAAGTGTCCTGAATGTTACGCAATTAAAGTCAGTGATATAACATGATGAAATAATTGTCTCTTTTGTCATACATATCACTGCATGATTATCCGTCACACAAATTTTACCTTGTAGGTAATCGATACGAGTCTTTGCATAATTTGTTTTGAATTTATTATTGCTAAATCATTCAGTAGTACTGCAAAAGAGATTTATCATATAACTTGTATAAGGGTTAAGAAAACTTCAGAGAAAGATGAATTTGAAAGAAGTCTGTACAGAATTGGAAACTCCTGGTGCATTATTGTATTCGTCAGATTGGTTTATTTAATGAACTCGTTCCGAATTTATTTGAAAAAGTAGCCAGTATTTAATCTCTTCTAATTTCCTCGTTTATTCTACAGTTTTTACTCAGTATTGTATTAGATAAGGTAAGACGTTCATTTATGTGTACGGAATGTAGTTCTAGGTACTTTTGCTTGAAATCCGTGCGGGTTTAGAACAGGTTTCGAAGTAGGTACTGTAAAAAGTTAGAGTCAGCGAGGTGCCGGAACTAAAGAAGATTGGCTTAGAAGCTAAAAATTGTGATTTAAGCGGGATGTGTTTGAATTAATAAAGTATGAGTAACATAATTAATTCAAATATTTTTTTTATATGGCGGTGTGGGTATTTTGACGCTGCGATTCGCCTCAAGAGGTATAGGGCAGGCCATCTACAAACAGGGTTGGGTTTATCTTGTGCATCGTTACCTCAGCTAAAACTAGCCCTTAGGGACTTCTATATCTTGTGCCTATATTTTTTCTTTTTATTTTCATATCTTTATTGCTGAGAATTTTTTTCTTCCATTTCCTTCTTAACTAGCTGTTTATGCACATGGGATCTTGTGTGAGAGAACACCTTGTGCATAGATTCCCTATTCTCCTAAGTCTATATTGATTGGTCTTTTCTCTTTTGTTGCAAGATATTGAGTCATTAAAGCACTACTACCCATTGTTTGGTATTTTTTTACTGCTGCCAATAATTTAACTTGGTTCTATAGTCTTTTATTTATTTCTGTGTCTGAGTGTGTCAGGCACAGTCATTTTGGTAGAAATTATTTAGAAGCCAAAGTCATTTCTGTTGTATACACTACAGCAACTGATCAAGATAAGTTTTTTATGCCTACTTGCTAAATCAAATTTTCAAACCGTTAACTCTGTATTTGTGTAGCCAGCGTAGGAAATGTTGTCCTTGCCTGCTGCTTTGTGGAAGTAAGCTCATTCTTTTTATTTCTGGTTTTGGGTTGGATCACTTGGATGAAAACGATATTCAAGTTAAAAATTGGAGTAAGCATAAAATAAGTGAGCATTAGTTTCATTTAGTTGGAAAAAAAAACATTTTTTCTATTGCCAAAACATTTTTGTAATGGGTTAATATTTGCATTAAGTTGACATCCTATAGTGACAGACCTGTAGAGTGTAGTGAGACATAAAATGTGTAATTTACTCTTGTATATATTCTGTTTCTGGTGGTATATAAATTTGGATGTCACGAATACCCACATTTGCTTAAGCTAAGCTCTGTACAAATATTTACAAGAAATTGTTTTTTGAAAGTAGCTATTTGTATATATGTATTGTAAACGTTATTTACAGAGTATATACAAGAAGAAATAAATACATTATATATGTCACTGCAGACTTACATAAGTCATTCTATTCATTGTACAGCCTTCATTTTAATATAATTGAATAGCAATTTTCTCTCTGAATTGCAAAAAATTATTTTTGAAAGTTTAACAAGACAAAAACAGTTAAAAGCAAGCTTATATTGTATAATGTTTCTTCTGCTCCTGTATTTTCTTTCAGTTATGATAAGATTAGATTAGAGTTGCAATCAGGTTAGGTTATGATAGGTTTGTTTCAATAATTTGAAGTTAGGGTATGTCAAAAAGGACCTTTATTCATTTCAACACATTTTATCATTAGGTTTTAAATGCCTTACAACTACTGGTGTGTGGGGGATACAAGGAATGTAAAGTTTAAACTTCCTTTTCCAAGGGAAGTACTCCGCTGTCACGTGATAAGCCTCACCTGAGCCGAGGCTTGAACCCAGGTTTTTTTGGCTGTGGGAGTGTGGGGCCATCATGCTAACCACTACACCATGAAGCCAAATTGCAATTGATAGAGCTTGTGAAAATGTGGCCATAATTTTATAGACTTAGCTCAATTATGTTTGCTTTGCATGTGAATGTTTTGAATATCTCTTCATATACTGTTTTCTATGCTTTGAAACCTTACAAAAATTAGTTTCTCCAAATCCAAAAAAAAATATCCTTTTCAGTAATACTAACATGAAAGCTATATGATGAATAAAATGTGCTGTATACAATGCAAAGATTTACTATCCATTCATTATTCATACCCCAGTGAATGTTTTAAATTGTCAAGTTTGGCTGCAAACCCTTGAGAAAATTATATATTTATAGTACAAAAACTGAGTGAGTTAATTTTGATGAAGATCTGTTAAGACTATTGAGATTATATGTTAAATTATTTAAGGTCAGGTTGATGCTACATTGATGCCACAGGTATAGAATTAGGGAGATAAGAATGAAATTGATATAGTTAGGTGAAAATTATAACTGTTACCACAAGCTAAATAACTAAATGTGCAATGGGTCTTGTCAATCACAAGCAGCTGGACCTTGTCGTCCACTGTTGTCTGAGTTAGTGACTAAGAAGCCATTATATGTTGAGGCTATTTCAAAATGATTTTTTTCCTAGGTACTGTAGACCCTCAACTAAGCTTGCAATGTTAAAGAAAATGGTCCTGTCTTGCCATTTAATTTGATTTAAGATGTACTACATAAATTGGCATTGCTTTCTAAAGACTTCTTGTTTATTCTATTAAATAAATTTAACATGGGATTTATGGATAAATCCTGATTATGGAAAGCTGTTAAGATGAAATGAAGCGGCTGCCAGTGTCTGTAGCATAAAGTAATTAAATTTTTAAATCCAACTAAGTGAATAAATTCTGAAGTTGTAGCAGTACTCTTCATAATTGCAAACTATCTTATTTTGCATTAGTAATACAGATTTTTATGGATTTTTAAATAAAAAGATGAATTTTATTATAAGCGAGTTTATTTTACCTTATGGAAACATTTAACTAGCAAATTTGATTCAAAAAAATTATACTTATTGCAGTCATTTGAATTGGCTTATTTTATTTTACTTATATATTTTTGTCTCAGTTACACTATCAAAGCTCCGTGTTGTATTGGAACATAAATGCATTTGCAAATATGGTAGACACATTTGAGTTGGCAATTTGAAAGGAAACTTAATACTATTGGTCACTTTGAAATAATCTATATATATAAAGGGGAACTTTTTGTACCTTGGACCTAGTTTTGATTTTAGTCCTTTCTGCACATTATTGGGAAGCTATTTCTAGTAGTTCATTGCAGTTGGATCTTAAAACTATCTCTGTCTACAACCCAGAGTAATAGTTTCTGGACAACTTACATAAAGGTGTAAAATTGACAGGTTTGAGATATATATGTAAGGTATGAGATACCTATGATAGATTTCTCTATCATAATAATAAACACTAAGTTGGGCAAGTAAAACTTATTTTATGTTTGTGAGTTTCTTCTACTTTATATTCTTCTATGTTTTCTGATCCTGTTTTTGAATTCTTTTTGCAGTTAATAATGCCCTTAAGATCAAAAATCACCAACTTTTTTTCACCCAAAAATTTGAAGAAGCAAAAGGTATGCTGTACTTTAAACAAACTTAATAAATTTAGTTAGTAAAGATTTTTTGATTGATGTGTTTTTGAAAATTTATTACTAGCCATTTAATGTGCTGGAACAGTATGCTTAAATATTTCCACTGAACTCATTGCAGGGAATGTCTAATGAAGAACATTTATTACAGACCAGCAACATGGAAGATGATGGGGGACAGCTCGCTCCACAATTTCCCGATACTCTTCGGAGATTTGGCTACCATTTTGAAAGTCAGTGTTTTCCTTTGCTTTTTGTTAATGGTTCAACTCATTGAAAAAAATTGCTGTAGGTTTATTTTAATACATGCTATGGAAAAATGACAAGAGTGCAATGATCTCTCCTACTTTGTGGGATTAGAGACTTCCCAGACCAACTTTTAAAGTAGGAGTATTTAAAATATAGAAATTAGATTTTTATTAATTTTTTCAAGCAGCCACAAAAGACAAAACCTTCCAAGTGTCTAACTTTCCATTATATAAGTCTGCTTACTTATTTTTAATATTTGTAGAAACTTGCAATAAAGTCATACAGTAGGAGGGATCACTGTATTTCATATTCATTATTGCTATTAATGACACTTCCATACAACTGGTAATGAATTCAATTTATCCATATTTTACAATAAAATGTTTCCACTATTTTGAAAGTGTAAGTTGCTGCAAGTTCTAGCTATATTTATGTATTTATTCTATTTTTTTGGTTGTAAAATTTTTGAGTCAAGTATTATCTAAAATTCTAAGTATTGATCATCTCTGGTTCAGAAGCTATTTTTGACTGTCATGTGTAATATTACTGTATATGTTTAGATGTTGACCACAATTTCTTTATTTTAAAATTCAATTACTAAGGTTGTTATGTTACATATATCATTTTATCGCAATATTTTTTACCCATTTACGCGTAATTTCATCCATTTTAATTTCACACTTTCTGGTCGGTGAGCAGATGGTGAACTGCGTCACATTGAAACTGGTGAGAAGTTCCAGTTTGTGGTGAAGGAGGACAACCACACCTACAACCAGCAGCACTACGAGGCTCTGGGCAAGGTGCCTGCTGGCAAGCTCTGCTTGCTCTTCCCTTCTCCGTTGCTTCCTTGCCACTTGTGTTGTCTTCCCACTTCTGTATTCTTAGCTGAAGTTATTATCTTTGCTTTTGATTAAAGTTTCCCACTCCAGTTGTTATTAATATACACTCCTTTTCCACCTATATGTTCTAATGCTCATCTTTACATCTCTCACTCTGCTAGCCATTGTTTTGATCATAATTTTGTTTCAGAGAGTGATTCTTCTATAGGTGGTCCTCTGCAACTTACTTGTAAGACTATTTCTTAGTACTATTTTTTCAAGTACTTTCTATCCATCAATTGTTATAAATTTGACACATTTCTCCTATGCAGTCTTAGGTCTGAGTGCATGAAGTAGTGTTGATGAATTACGCAGCTGTGAAGTGCGTGGAGGAGATATTGCCGCTCCTGAGCAAGGCAGGCTTCTCAGCTCTACCATAGGAGGAATTTTTTGTGCCAACATTTTATTAAGTTCATTTCCAAAGTGACCCAGAATATCCAAATGAATATTGATTCAGGATACATGTGAAAGCTCAAAATCATTGTTCATTAAACAAAGATAGAATTTAAATTGAATCAATATTGAGAGCTTTGATAGTTGTTAATTTTGTTGTGATTATGTTTGAAGTTCATGTGAATATTAATTTTGCCTGAAAGCAATAGGGTTCATTCAACTCGAGTCATGAATATTCACTTGAAGTTCAAACATAATCACAACAAAATTAACTACTATCATAGGTATTCAAAATAATCATTCAATGATCAATAACAACTAAAATGAAGCAGCAATCATATATTAAAAGTAAATATTTTTGAAGAAGTGTTTTTTTTAATAGGGAATGCCTACCTATATTAATGCATGTGCCAATTTTAAAAATTTTGGCGGTGCCAATTCTGTATCATTTAGAATATTCATTGGAATACCTTGTATGGCATAACATGTATGGTATTTCAATCCATGTAGATCTTAATGCACATGTGTGCAACATTCATACTAATCGCACTTGAAGAAAATTACAACACCATTCCCCACATTATCAATTGTAACTTTGATGAGTGACAGATGACATCACCATAACTGCCCACGCAGGGTGAATTACCAGACCTGAACATTAACAAGTAGTGCATATGTAGATGTGTATGCTCTAAAAGTAGTCAATTGAGCCTGCTTGTTGCCCTAACTTGAAAATTGATTTAGTCAAAAAATTTGTTCGAGTAAAAACTGCAAAAGTTGTCATACACGTTTGTACAACATTGATTAATATAGCACAGCTGATGGCATGGTAATGAACACTAACTGTTTTTGTTAATAGTAATTAACATCTCGCAAAAATAGATCACAAAATGTGTATGTACTTACCAACAGGCAATAGTGAACTCTAACTTCCATATATGTTGATAATATAAAATCAGTATAATTTTTCTTAATGATGTACAATTTAAGTATGGTAGAAATGGGCAAATTTCAGTGTGTCGATGCTAATTAATCAGCACATCACTAATTGCAGCATATCTTAGGGGCATTTTTTCAATTTTATTTTCATTTTGATGGTTTGAATGAAAACATATTCTATCATATTCACAATGAAAACATATTCTAACTGTCCTTCATTGTGTTGCCTCTCATCGAGATTTGGGA
>VOMN01122073.1:2987-14770 GCA_014899125.1 Orchestia grillus
GCTATGGTAGAACCAGTACACTGTGGTACAACCAGCATGGTGTGGTACAAGCAGCACCCTGCTTCACAACCAGCACCCTGCTTCACAACCAGCACCCTGCTTCACATCTATAATCCTGCTACACCACCAATGCAATGCAAGCTTTGGAACAAATATCCACAATTTGAGTGTCAATGCGTGGGAGGCATCAAGGCATCATCCTCTGAAGCGCGCAACGAGGACTTCATGAAATATATTGCTGGACCCACGCAGAGGCAGAACAGGAGCGTGTTCAACAATGTCTTCAACAAAATTGTGAAATGTTCGCTCGGCAAAATGGTGAAATTTAGAGGCACGATGCGAGGGCGGCCTTGCACCAAGTCTCCTCATCTAGCTAATGGACGGGAGGGCGGTGCGAGGAAAAAAAAACACGGGACGAGCACGCTCGGTGGCCGCAACAGGTGATACAAATTCGACTATATCAGGTTTGTTGAAAACCGGGTAATGATCTGTAGCGTGTTTGAGTCATAGTTATGGCAAATTTGACAGATGAGGTCGTAGTTTTTATGATCAGCGATTTGGATTTGTTTGTCAAAGTTGTAATCGTGCATTACATTGAAGCAATTATCAAACAGTCTCTGCGAGCTGGAATGGATTCTCCTCCAGGAATGTTGTGAAGAAGCATGTCTTTCCTTTTTGACTGATTTTTCCTCGATCTCAACACTTCAGAGAACGAGCTGTAAAAATTTGGTAGGGCCCATGTTCAAAGCTCCTTACAAAAGGAACTTTTTCCAGGGCTTTCCGTTGGAAAGAGAAGCGGAAACTGTTTTGCAGTTTCTCTTTGTTTTCTTCAGAAGAAAAGTTTGGGTTCCGGCATTGCGCGAAAGCTCCAACGGAGGCCACGTACAATCGACAGCGCTAGGACAGCCAGCTGCTCGCCGTCCATGAGTGGTCCAAAATGGAATCGTGCGTCGAATTTTATATTTTTTCAAATTCGATTCCAACTTAGATTAGATTAGAATTTACATCTTTATAATATCATTTTTAACACTTTGACTACGGTTCTCCACGCAGGAAATATTTCATGTCGACAAAAATTTCCGTTGTGAGTTAAAAATTGAAGGATTTTACGGTCACAAATTTGGTTGTCCTATTCATTTTTCCCCTAATCCAAACTAGCTTATTCGAGTAATAAACACAAATTTTTTGAAAGTTTGAAAATTTGTATTCATATTCGTTAGTACTTTCGTTACGTTAGGTTAGATGATCGCGTGTACCATACATGGCGCACATCGCAGTCAAAATGTTCAGGCTTTATAGCTTAATAATAAAGACTCATCACACACTGCCGGATGATTTGTAGATTTCCCACTGCAAGTTCGTCTAGATTTGTTTCCTGTAATTTGTGTGCGCGTGGGGCTATTTTTTTGATCAATAATATCATCTCGTAGATCCTGCACAACGACAATCGGATGTCACTAAAATATTGTCATATTCACGAGCCTTTCCCCTATACATATACGAGTATACAAGGGCCTTAACAATCAGAGGTATAGATACATTTATTTGTAATTGCGGTACTACATCAACGGCATGTAAATAGTTAATACAGTTCTTATTGCAAAATGTAAGGAAATGTCTGTTTGAATCATATGATACATGTATATTTTTCATTCATGCTACTAAAACTATTGCTTCATTCAAATTGACGCAGATGCCTCTTGACCGATCTATCCTCGGAGAGTGGCAATTCGAAACCAGTGATTTTCAATGATAAATCTGCACAGCTTAGCGTCCCGAATGAAATTTGCGAGACTGTGGAGTTCATTTTAGCATCCTGGGCGGTGGTGTGCACTGGCGGGAATGAGAAGACTTCACCCCAGAGTTTGAAGTCTCTAGCGTGAGTTCAAAGCAGGAAGGCCACAACAATTATTGGCGCTCCCGTCACGCTACAAGGGAGCAAGGCTTCGAGTCATCGACGTATTGCCGAGCGATCCGACCTTCCTTTGGAGTCCTTATAATCAAAAGCTCGTAAGTGCAATAACGATCCAGTTCAGTTCAAGGTATGAGGAAATTTTTAAGGCTCTCAAATTTAGTTCAGGTCTCAACTCTGACTCCCCGAATAACGCATAGTTTTGAAACTTGCTTTCATTCATTCAAAGAAGCTTATTAAACTGAAATATTATGTTCATCAGCATGGTTCTTGAACGCTTGCGCAATTTTTCAGCTCAAATTATCAAAATTTGACACTCCTGTTTCGACACAGACTTTAAAATTTGAATTTCCAGAAAGCTTTAACTTCAGTAAAAAGTTCTGGGAACTCAGATGGGAATCTGACTGGTAAAATCATAGGTATTTATGATTACTGTGGAGTTTTATCGTTGAATGCGCGCGTAAAGAGGTGACATGGAACTTAAGAGGTTACGGAACGTTGGGGACTTACTGAAACAGTAGACAAATTTTTTTTATATCAGCACGCAACAGCTATCAACGTTCCTGACTGGAAAATTACTGTGCACGTTATTCACGAATCTGTCAGAGACGGACAACAGTGAGCGATTGTTTTATAATGATTTCATGCGAGAAAACGACCGCAGCGTGCGGTGTACGAAAACAAATTATAACCAGTACAAAGTTCTTTGATCCGCAGAGCGCACGCGAGAGTAAATGATTTGTTTTCATTTCAGATGAGGATTAAACACTCATTAGAAACAAGAAATAATTGCGCATACTTTCTGTTTTTTAATTCTCAAATTCGATTCAATTTTTTATGGTGTTTGTTCGAATGGGACCCGACACCTCAATGTCACATCAAGCCCCCCAAAATTAACCGAAAGAACGTCACACGAGCGTTTATTTTTCCACTGTGCTTGTGTTGTTTGTTGAGAAGACATACACACGTCCCGTGCCTCACAGGCCTCGTCATCATGCGCAAACGTGCCTGGTATTCATTGTACATTTCTGGGAGGCCATTAGAAGACGTTTTATTGGTCGCTGGAGACGCCGCGCTGGAGATCAGTCTCGTGCCTCCGAAACGATGTCAGGGAGCTGTGCTGCTGCCTTCCGTCCTCATGTGCTCCTCTACTGGAGGGGAAATTGAGGGGAACTGAGAGACAGGGATGGAGAAGGGGCCACCAGGAGAAGGTACCACAACAAGAGAGTTGATGTGTACGTTTTTGTGTGATACTCGGAGCTCACATGTGCTTACTTATGGTGTCACATACATTTGTGCCATGCCATCATGGTCATAAGTTTTATACAATGTGTTGTGTAGGCATCTCTGTGGTCTTCCGTGTCATATCACACTTACTATCGTACGTTTATACGCGCAGCAAACGTACACCTTCGTATGTTCAACCAAACCTCGAAAAAACGATCCTGTTTTTGTTTATTCTAGGCGAAAGTAAATGCACCCCAGGCTGTGACTGCTCAGGTGACAGACGTTGTGAGCCTACAGTCGTTTTCTCATTCAAGTGCAGTTGAGTGCCACGTTTCATTTCATGAGCCATGAATGCTGCTGTAGTACATCGCAAGCCAGATTTCGCTGCCTTGAAGAAGCTTGTGTTTTAGTTTAAGTTTCTTCAATTTCAAAACAAGCTCACAAAACTTATAAAATCACTCGGGATAAACGATATTTCGTTTTTCATGAGAAATTTATCAAATGCGTTTCAAGTTTTTAGCAATTTTCCAAGTAAGTGTTTGTTTTCTTAGAATGATTTATTATTACTTAAGAATGTTTTGCATACAACAATATACTGACACTCAGTGTACAACAAGGTACTGACACACAGTGTACAACAAGGTACTGACACACAGTGTACAACAAGATACAGACATGCAGTTTCAGTACCTTATTTGGTACTGACACACAGGTACAACAAGGTACTGACACGCAGTGTACAACAAGATACGGACACGCAGTGTACAACAAGATACAGACATACAGTGTTCAACAAGATATAGACAATCAGTGTACAAGATATGGACACGCAGTGTACAACAAGATACAGACACGCAGTGTACAACAAGAGACAGACAGTCAGAGCCCACAGTAAAACGTCATCTCTAAAATTTTACTATCCATGGCAATTTTCGACTCATATCTCTTAGAAAAAAATTATGAAATTTTCCACACATTTTGAGAAGAAGGAACAAGTAAATGAAAATAGTTAAGACAATCGTTGTAAATTCATATACGTACTACCTTGCATCACTAAATTCTAGATACAGTTAGACCTCGGTGCTCCATGGCAACGTTTTGTTCACAAGTAAATTGTGAGTGCTGCATATATGTGTGTGTAGGTAGATCAATGAAGCGGCTCCCTTTGATGGCAGAACGCTTGAGGCAGTTTCCAAAGAAATTAGAGAAATCGATGGTTCGTATTTCAATTTCAATAAGATCAGTTTTCTCATGCGTATTGCTGTGGATTCGATACTTGAAGCAGTATTTTCCGGGAAGCATAGGAAACTGGAAAATTGTTTTTCTCGCTCTGAAAACCCACATGTCCATCATTTTCTAACCCTGCAAGGGAAGTACTTGCTTTCGTCGTACAGACAGTATGGAGTCGATGCTGAAAAATAATGTGTGTCAAAATGATGTTTCCGTTTCGTTGCGCCGCGGCTACAGAGAAAATAACAATCACCATTTGACTCATCGTCATACAAATTAGCATCCAAGTGAGCAAGGATTGATTTGAGACGTGATGCGAAATGGGAGTAAGCTGTCGCTGAGTAAATCTGATATCTCATCATCATCACTTCAACAGAACCGCCTTGTGAGTTTGCTGTTACTTTAACTTCGCAGTCGTTTGCAGTGCGAGTTTTACCTACTGTCTAACAAATTTCTCAGAGAAGAACGAGAGCCCGAACCCTGTTTTTCTGCAGGGTGAAATCCATCTAAGTTGCGCAGTTATGCAAGGGCACAGCGCTCCCGGTAGAGGCATGCCTTTGATACTAGAGGCGTACTTTTGGGGCTGCGACCGTGGCCGCTCTGCCTGTCACTCCAACGACCAAACACGCATTCTAACTCGCAAACTTAGTTAGCTGAATGTTGCCAAAGTTTTCGTCTCCCATTGACTGTTCCGTCGATCTCCGCGGCAATCTGTCGTCGCCAAATTGCATCGGCATCCTCGCTCTGGCTTGGCATGCATAAAGTGCACGCACGGCCCGTGTTTGTTTAAGAACTACGGTATTTTCTTCAGTGCAATCCGTAATCGTTTCAAGAGACTCGCTGTATTTTTCAGGGAGGAACTGCGCTTCTTCCTCGCTTAACACGAGCAAGGAACTACTCATACTTTCTGACAGAAATAATGAGATCATGAGGTAAAAAAACTCGTCTAAGAAAATGCGCCCCCTCTTTTTCACGCTCGCATTTTTGGTGCAGCGGAATGTTAGGATACTTTTTTTGCTGCGCTGGGTTTTGGAATGAAAACGTGATATTTGTCAAAACAAATCGGCGAGGAAAACTAAGGAGAAGCAG
Organism: Orchestia grillus; assembly: GCA_014899125.1. Lineage (NCBI taxonomy): Eukaryota > Metazoa > Arthropoda > Malacostraca > Amphipoda > Talitridae > Orchestia > Orchestia grillus. The sequence goes on from VOMN01122073.1 coordinate 8,446, forward strand.
CGCGCCTCGTCTTCAAGGTTGTTATGGGAAGGAATTAGCGAGCATGGTCGCTGGGCACAAAAGAAGACGAGTTCTTGCATCATTCTGCGCATGCTTAGTGAAAGAGAGGAAGGGACTACTTTTAAACGGTCTGCTGGGCTCCGACAATGTTCCGAGTTGCATTTTTGTCCAGTAAATAAAACTGAATTAATGTTTTTTGGGCTTGAAATTCAAGAGAGAAACTTGAAAGCATGTAATGAGACAGCTCCTTCATGCATTTTGGATTTTCGGACTGGAATTGTTGGAACAGGCGGCTGAGCAATGTCTCGCTATTCTCTGAACAGGAGGTTGCCGGCGGAATTTTATGCGTATTGTACAGTCACCTCTTGTCGCATTGTAACCAATGCAGTAAATTCGTGTGAGGCAGATTCCGGGGTATTTTACTACGGAGAACATGGGATGCATCGCCCTTATTTTACCGAGAAGTACATATATGGAAATCCGTATTTAAGTCGCGTCCGTTGTCCTCGGTACACAGTGTTTCGTTTTAAGCAGCGCGGTAATTGTGCTTCATATCGAAGAGTTTCTCTTCACGAACTGCTTGTAAATTAGCGGGACGCCCAAAACTGGGCTCAAAATAGAGAGGTTTGAAATATTCTCCAAATCCAAGTAAATAAGGCGACGGTGAATGCTGAGCTACATCAATCGCTCGGTTTGCTAAATGCTTTCGCCTTAGGAAATTGTATTCAACGTCGATACAGCAGGACATTTTGTCTTAAAAAATAACTGCTACGTTAAATATTGTGAGCTCTTTCAGGTCTGAAATATTTCCCAGTGTAGACTTGTTATCAGAGTTTTTCGTGCCTGCGTAAATATTTGAATCCCTCGATCGATGAAATTCTCTGGCGTACAGATCATATATTGCATATTTCTCACTATAGTTTGTAGTGGTGTTCCTTGTGTGGGGAGTAACTGATTTTGTTCTGTACTTTTGCACGACTTTCCACTTTCTTAGTCAGTTTTAGTTGGGTCGCCTTGAAAATCACCCATCCTTCGATGCAAGGTTTGCTTTAAGGTTCCCCCAGAGGCATCTGATTTTAACGTGAATTTATTTCAGAAATTCTCGTAGCTTTCGAGCAAAGTTATTCCGTTCGCACACGGGAGCTTAATTAATAAGGTACATTGCATGCAAATTTGGCTATAGGCACGCACATCACAGGGCCATTTTATGTAAATGCAGCTCTCAAGACCTCCTTTAGCCGTCCCCCAAAATATGGTCAGCCATCACGCAGAATGGAGGGCTTCCATTCGTTTAAGTTTAGAGGGAATGAAGGCAGAAGTTACAGCAGAGTGCCTCTCAGTTTACCAGCAAAGTGGCCCTCGTATCAGCAATAGTCATGGCCAGGTATAGTTTCGGAGGGCCCCAAGGTTATGATGAGTCCCAGCGACGTGCAGTTTTTGCCGCTCTTCTTTTGCTTCTTTTTCCTTCGAAGAATTGCGTGGGACTTTCAGAAACTTGAACTCAATGCCACTCTACATGTTGCGTTGTTTTCAATTTTTAATGTTCAAGCTAGCAGTCGTCGGGAGATGTATCATACCGCGCCCAAAAACGAGAAAACAACCGCTATTTTTTTCAGGTTTAGTTCAGGTTTCTCGTAGTTCTCGAGATCATTCGCGGCATTTTTGAGCTCTTATATCAAGCCTATGGAGCTGGTGCTCTTTAAGAATATTGAGGCGGGGAAATAGTTTGGTGAGGCTCGGGGTTATGAGCAGTCCCGCAGACAGGCACTTCTTGGCATCCCCTCGAGTCTGACTTTCTCACGAGGCTGGAGTGCTGCTCCTGGAAATTTTTGTCCTCGTGTTTTGAGGCCGTAAAGCTCGTTATTTTGATGACCTCCCTGGCTATGCGCGGCTTCTCGCCACCGCCTTCTGGCTCTCACGAGGCGTTAGAGTCGCATTTTTGTAAGATATTCCAGCGCAGGGCATTCTTTCGCTTGCACCTTAGACTCTATAGAGTTCAGGTTCCCTGATACGCTTTTTTACTGTTAGTTTTTCAGGCGTTTGCGTTTTCAGATTCGCCTGAGCATTTGCTTGTCGGGAAAGCAACGCATGAATGTAAATGAACTAACACACATCTTGAAGAACGAACACAGCGTTGGTTATGCGACTGTGACTCCGTTAACCTTAAGCTGATAATTAGAGCAAGTTAGAGTTAGATTTATTTGTGACTGGATGACAATAAATTTCATGACTTGTTATTAAATTTTGTCATTGATAACACTCGCTAAACTTTCAAATCTAGAGTGGCAAATGCATTTTAATTGTGTAATGCATCGGCTTACGCTCACTTTCTTTCAAATGAATAATCTTATTGCTAGAATTACACGACAAGTGCACAACAATTTGTTTGTAATTAACAGTGTTTACATTCTGATGGACAACCATTACTCGATACCCAAGCCCGGGGCACTGTTCGCAGCTTGCACTTATTCACGACTGTGTGTTCCTGCCTTGTGTTCCTGTCTTGTGTTCCTGCCTTGTGTTCCTGCCTTGTGTTCCTGATGCCTGGCGTGTATTGCTTGCCTTGTGTTCCTGCCTTGTGTNTGTTGCCTGCCTTGTGTTCCTGATGCCTGGCGTGTGTTGCCTGCCTTGTGTTCCTGATGCCTGGCGTGTGTTGCCTGCCTCGTGTTCCTGATGCCTTACAACTCGAGAAATAGTCATTCATCGGGCTCAAAAATTTGGCCCCATTAGTATAGAGTTTTCCATTAGGCAAACTAAGACATTGAATATAACAACTTGTTCGTTGCGATTGCTTTTCCTGTTAATTTTAGAATTTCATCCTACTCGAATATACTGCGGCTCAAAGAAGGGATCAAAACTCTTTGTCTTTTGAGGTGGAGGAAAGTGCGAATGTATATTTTAGAAGACAATTCACAGAATTGTGCTACTAAGATTACAATATAAATAAGGTACGATTGAAAACGCGAATATATTTTTTGAAGCCAACTCCCAGAATTGAGCAGCTGAGATTAAAAGACTGCAGCGATGGTGTACACTCGATAATGCAGGCGTAAATGAACAGCCTCTCTGTGAAGCAGAATAAGCATATAAAGAATGTTAAAAAATTCAGAGACCGTCACAAATAAAACTTTTCGTAAATTCATTCACTAAAAACAGTGTTTTTCTCGTAACGCATGACCTCTTTTTTGGCCGAAGAAAGCTAAAGGGAAAATGGATTTCCGAAACAGATGTTCTATGCTCCTCATTGTTCAATATCAGCCCCACACACATGATGTTAGAGGGGTCACATTCTTCGGCACCGATAAATTAGACTTAAGGCTCGTTGACTTCTGTTTATATGACAAGCCTAATATGATTATGAAGTTTTTTCCAGCCTTGTAATTCATTTTTGCTCTGTTTTTAAATCCCATGTGAAAAGTAAATCAAGAGTTAAGGAATAAACACGCTTCCTGCGACGATATTGCTTTTTCGGACGTAAACTGACCGACAGGTGAAACACAGACAATTGGGACGTTCAACATGCACTTCAGGCTGCTACCAAAGTTGTTTTACTTGGAAACAAAATAGAAAAATATACACAAATTGTGAGGGTAGAAATGAATTTTTTTAGTGTGAGATCAACAATTGCTATTTAGAGCTACTGAAGCTCGCATACGAGAGGCATTTGTTTTTTATTCTGTCCCATCTAAGTTGAAGGTTTCTTGTACTCTCATGAGCTTCGGAAATTTGGTGGAATTTCGTAGTGAGCGAATCGAAGTACTTTAAGAACATTGTCGTCCACCCTCTCAACCGCATGTGTTGTCTTGCATATTTCTAGATGCAGAAACTAATCCCTCACCGCGGGTTGATAAAATCCTTATGATACTGGTCGTCTAAGTCCTAGAACTATAGAATTGAAGAGCTCACGATTAAGGATTAAACGCTTGCGGTGCAGGATCTAATCCTGGAGATTTAGAGCTTAAATCCTGCGGTCTGAAGTGCTAAGAGCTCCTCGAGTTCCCGGGTCGGACGCCGTTTCCGCGCCTCCGGAGACGCAGCGCCTCTTCATTAATCGACTCTCAGGTTCGAGGGTCCGCCATCGAGAACAGATAATAGCCCTGCGACTCCGATAAAGAAATATGATAAACACCTACCAGTTCATCGATGTTCTGTCAGCGCAGGATTCACTTTTGCTCCTTTTAAATTCCCATCACGAACTTCTTCTCATCCCAGCATCCACTTCATCGTGCTCTGCAGGGTCTGAATGATTTAAGAGAATCAGACCGTTGTGCAAATTTCAGGTGATTTGTTTTCATGTGCTTCTAAACGCTGTGTGATGACGTGTCGACCACTGGAAGGAATAAAACTGAGCTGCAGTGTCCGACTGGCCGTAAATTCAGTCGAGGTAATGGGGCCGGCTAACCTTACAAGTGGGATGCGCGGTGGAGTAGGTTGCGAGAGGCGTGATATGTGTATGCAAAATCGTCCATTCAATGTTGGAATTCTAACCAGCACAATAATCGAAAAAAGTTCAAAAGCCTCGTTCAGTGGGTAAGATGTAATAAGTTGGCCACGGTGAAATGCAGAGAACACGTGATCGGAATTTGCATGACAATCTTGATTCGAAAATTCACCATTAAAAGGCTGAAATTTTTTCTCTTACCCTAGGCTCAAACGCTGATTAAAATGCTCGTTTTGTAAGCTTGCATGACAGTGTTTTTCAGTGATATACCCAGTGTTTCTCAGAGTATCAAATATCACTCAAAAGTCAATCAAATTAACCGGCGGAAATGTTACTTAGCGAGCTACCGGTGTCATATCTTGCGCGAGTGTCATGTTTGCGCCATGTATTGGAAGCAGAAAATATTTAAAAAGATTTCTGGGATCATGCAGATGACCTTAATTTAAGCATCATTTGGATTTTCGGCTCATCAAATCTCAGCTTTCCGCGTATTCCATACGCGGGCGAGCTAATGTCTCTTTCATTCAAATTTTGAGTTCGTAGCTTCTCAAAACAGCCAATGCCTTTGTCTTTTTGTGTGTTTTTGTTCACATCTCAATCGGTTATTTACATCCTCGCATATTTTTTGACCGCGGGTTAGTTTCATTGTGTTCTTTTCATTTCTTTTATTTCTTTCAATTCTTTCATGAGAATCAGCCCAGGTCTGACTGCCGTTGGGCTGAAAGTCCGTGAAAACATATTTCAATAGCATGATTTTTCCAATAGGGGGCTTAATTTATGAAAACTACATAAAATTATCATAATAAGAAAATAATAAACAATTTCGTTGATTTATGGTAATGAAGACGATTTTGTCTCACTTAAGAACTCAAAGTCTTTCAATTAAGTCATTGAGGTGCATTTTCTCAAACCTTCACTCTCATAATCGCCCATGAAGGCTGGAGACTTCAAAGAGGGAAATACAGGTCGCAATTTGGCAGTGGATATAAGGGTGGATATACAGGCTGGATATACAGGTGGATATTAAGGCTGGATATCCAGGTTGAAATTTGGCTGTGGATTTACAGGTGGTTATACAGGTGGATATACAGGTGGTTATGCAGGTGGATATACAGGTGGTTATACAGGTGGATATACAGGTGGTTATACAGGTGGATATACAGGTTGCAATTTGGCTGTAATGGCGTCGGTTCATTTTACGAAGGTTCACTTTTTCTATTCCAAGTAGTTGATGTTTTTATTCAGAGTAGTCAATATTTATATTTGAAGCAGTTAATGTTTCTATTCAAAGTAGTTAATGCTTCTATTCAAAATTCTTTACGATTCTATTCAAAGTTTTTCATGTTTCATTCAGAGTGGTTAATATTTTTGTTCAAAGATGTTAATGTTTTTATTTAAAATATTTAATACCTCTATGCAGTGCAATCAATGTTCATATTGAAAGAACGCTGTTTATATTCAAAGTACATGAAGTTAGTGTTTATATTCAGAGATGTCAATGCCTGTATTCAAAGAAGTAAAGCTAACGTCTAATGCCCTCAGCGCTGCTGCTTTACAAAAGCCAACGATCATGGTCAACTGGCCGAATTTTCATCAAGTTGGAGGCTCTCCCTCGTACCCTCAACGTTCCAGGCTCTCCCTCGTACTCTCAACGTTCCAGGCTCTCCCTCGTACCCTCAACGTTCCAGGCTCTCCTTCGCACCCTCAACGTCCAATATTCCAACTGATCGAGTTACATATATGTACAAAGTTAGAGATGAAACCTCAAGTTTTAGTCTGTAATACATTGTTTATCGAAACGGCATCATTTGATACCATAATATTCCCATATTGAAATCCCTCGTTTGCTCGCCCCTGTCCCGAGTAATTCACAATTCTACACGT
>VOMN01122089.1:0-35730 GCA_014899125.1 Orchestia grillus
ATTTGGCGGGAAAACCCCACTATTATTATTATTATTATTATTTGTGTTTGTCTCCGCCATCACACCTTATCCTCCTTTAGCCATGTGCTCGCTTATTATTTCCATCTGTGAAAGTTGACGTGAATGGCTGTCATCGTAACCTAACCTTATTAAGCCGTATATGTTTGTGACTGTCATCACAATTTCTATCCTTATTAAGTCTACCAAACAAAATGGATGGTGATGACCTACCAGCTACACTGTTACCCATGAGCACGTCTTTTGACTTGATATTATCATGTGTTGAAGCTGGTGTTGGAGCTGTTCTCACAACATTTTCAAATTGTATCGCACACACCCTGAATTTTTGTTATGAGAAGACCGGTGTGTGCAGGTGCTGGTACTGCTCAACTTTATTTAGCCCAGTACTCCTTACTATCGTCACGAGGCTGATGCTGGTGTGTGTGTGTGCAGGTGCTGGTGCAGCTCATGCAGAAGATGAGTTTGCTGCTCACCAAGACCCCCGCTAGCGACGTGCGCAGCGACGTGCTCCCGCTGCTGTACCGCGCCCTGGACACGGACGCCGCCGCCCTGCAGGAGATGTGCCTGTCCTCACTGCCTACCTGCGCCCAGCACCTCGACAAGCAGACTCTGAAGGCCCAGCTCCTGCCCAGGATACAGAAACTTTGTCTCGCCACTACAAATCTCTCGGTAGTTAAGCCATAGTTTGGAAGTGTTCGCTGTCCGTATTTATTTTATTTACCCAAGTTTTTGTTCGCTAAAATAATGAGGTTTGTTTTTTTAGTTCATTATGACTATGTGCATACTACCCACCTGGATTTTTTAGCACACTAATAAATTAGTTTAGGGGACATGAAAACCTCTATCGCGATAAATGTATTCTATTCTTTTATTTTACAGGGGACTTCTTCAGCATTTTTAACGAATCTGTAAAAGTTTGCCTGTCAGAAATTGTGTGAATTTAGCAGCGTTTTCCTGGCTTAGATTACGCTTTATACGCCAGCAGTGGTGGGCCTGTAGTGCGTGTTGTTACTGATGATAGGAGAGGAACTGATTATTCTTTGCTGTAGCTCATGTCTGATCGCCTACGGACAGCGCCTGAGAGTATTTTTGATCCTTTTATGTGCTTGAAGTTCGTTTCTATGCATTTCTGAATGGAATATTTTATTCTTGATGAAGAAAAATCAAATGCATCTTTTTGTCTTCTAGAATTCTTTAAAGTATTGCGAGAGGATATTGGTACTCCACGAATAAAGCGGTGGTTATGCGTATCAGTGTTACGTCACCTCAACCCTGTATGGCACAGTTTGATTTCAAGCAGCAATTCCTAATAAACCTCTGACGGTAAAAATTCAAAATCATTGTTCAAAAATTCTTTAGGTGAATGATATCTGCACTAACAATCATTAAAAGAATAGCATGTCAACATAATTTTTTTTAAAAACAAAACATACAGCGCATAATTCCATCATACCTAAGGACGAGCACTCATTCAAAAATATTTGTTTCGTTTGGAGTAATAAAATGTGTACCACCTAGGGTTAAATTGACACGTTTCCGGCACATCTAAACGTATGCGATGCAGGTACAGTGTTGATAAATGTTTTGACCTGTTTAAATGGGCACTCGTCTGGCTCATCAAGCCCCTCAGGTGGCGTAGGGTATGCAATATTGTTAGCTAGGTTTGTCTATCCCGTGCTATGGTGGCACTGTTAGGTTACCTCAGCCATAGATAGGCCTTTGGGACTTTAACGTTTCTTGCCTTCTTGGTCTCCTTCAATTTTCACACTTTTTTCGCTATCTCACCTTTTCCTTTTTTGCCTCTTTATTCTTAACTTGCTCTTTCTATGCAATAGGTATTTTGTGTAGAAACGCACCTTGGGCATAGATTTCCTATTCTCATAGTCCGTTCCAAATTAATATTTCTCTTTGCTCTCTTTGGATCATATTTCACGTAGATAGGGACTTTTAAACTTACTCATAAATGATGTGACGCATCAAAAATGTGTATCATATGGATACAGTGTTGATAAACTTCTAGACCTTAAATTGGCACTTTTATGGTGCGAGGAAAGGTGCTATGGCGTGTGACTCGGTCTGTTTTACTGGTCAGGTGCGGGTGAGCTGCTTGGTGTGCGTGGGCAGACTACTGCCCCAGCTAGACAAGTGGCTCGTACTGGACTCCGTGGTGCCCTTTGTGACTCAGCTGCCTTCTAAGGAGGCGCCTGTCATTATGGCAGCTACAGGTGAGGGGCTGGCTGGGGGCACTTGTGGCAGCTGCAGGTGAGGGGCTGGCTGGGGGCACTTGTGGCAGCTACAGGGGAGGGGCTGGCTGGGAGCACTTGTGGCAGCTACAGGTGAGGGGCTGGCTGGGGGCACTTGTGGCAGCTGCAGAGGAGGGGCTGACTAGAGGATCAATGAAAATATTAACTAACTTCTTCATTAGAGAGTTCAGTAGCCTGTGTGGAGTGACCACGTGTATTTTTTTCTTTTTTCTTACAGGTATCCTGCAGATCTCGCTGACGTCGCCGTCTCTGGGCCTGACGAAGGAGGTGATGGCTAGCACACTGTTGCCCTTCCTGCTGCCCCTCACCATCGAGAACTGCCTCTCCCCGCACCAGCACGCCACCCTTATGAAGCTCGTCAGGGACATGATCGACAGGGTCGAGGCCGAGCACAAGACCAAGCTCGAGTACCTCAACTCCATCAAGGACGAGCAAAAGTGCGTCTTTTAAGTTACTTTATTTAACTAGTCAACTTAGTTGACATACGGTACTTTGTTGGAGTTTCAAAGCCTTATAATTACTGACGCGTGAGTGACGTGAGGAATTTTCATGAATTTTAAGCTTCCTTTTCCAAAGGAAGCACTCCGTTTGAAAATCCGCCGCATCTCTTGGGAATCGAACCCTAGCTTCCTAATTGAGAGCGGAAGACGTTACTCCTGCGTCACGGAGCCCTCAGGAGCGTGTACCGGTGTATTTTGTACTGTCGAGAGTGTGAAGAAAAATTAGCCTTTCATGGCGAGAATCGTGTAGGAATTTTCTAGCGAGGCTCAAGAAAAAGGAGTCTTTCAGAAGCGAATACCTTTGTGTTTTCTGTCACGAGTGACTGAAAGTGTGCCTTTCGAAGCTAAAATCATTAATGAATTTTCCTATCGAGAATGTAGAAAAGTGAGTTTTATAACGTAAATCGTAGCACTTTTCTATCAAAATTTAATGGAAGCGAATCTCTGCAACGGAAATCCTTGTTTTTTATATTGATTATTAAAAAGTGACTTACTTTAATAGTGAAAATCGTTTTTTATTGTAGATTATTAGAGGGTATCCAATATTGAAAATGATTTGTTTTTCTATGCGTACGTTGTATAATTGTTTGGAAAAGTTCATTCCAAAGTTTTTTTCCGTGAGGAGGCACAGGATAGACAATAAGGTTATGTTAGTTAGGCTTTGTCAATCTTATGCTATGGGAACTGGCGACCTCAGTGCACTAGCAAACTATGTTACCACTACTTCTACTACTGGCGACCCCAGGGGGGCACTGTTAGGTTACCTCAGTCTTAGATAGGCCTTCGGTACTTCTATCGTTCCTGCCCATTTTCCTTTTTCTAATTTTCATACTTTTTCCACTATCTCTTTTTTTTCTTCTTCATTGTTACTCTGCAGTTTTCTATGCGCATGGAATCCCGTGTGGGAACAAGCCTTGGGCATAGATTGCACATTCTGTAGAGTCCATACTAAATGGTCTCTTCTCTTTACTCTTTTTGGATCACATTCGGGGTCGATAATGAGCGGTAAGCTAATTCGTAGCCTAATCTGTAATGTTTTTTATAACTTTCATCGTTTAAGAGGTGAAAATGATCTTTCAAATGAACTTCCTGGTATACCTGATACTGAACAAGCCATAGCTTTTGTTTTTTTGTCTATCTTTCAAGTAATACATCTGGCGCCAGTTTGTCATTTCAAATTACATGTCATTCTTCCTGTTTCACTTTTTTGATCTTTCTTACAACACACGCTCAAAACAAATTATTTCCAGTTGTTTACTCTTCATCCACTTACATCGCTTGCTATCCTGTCTTATCACGTACATCGCAATATCGATGATCATTTCTTGATATGCCAACGTCACTTCATCTCACTTCCATGGCCTTCGCTGCTCAGGTCCCTGCACCAAATGATGCCAGACGCGAGCTCGCTGCCGTGCAGCAGCCAGCAAGACTCGAGCATCACCTCCGAGATGGACTCCATGTTCGCTGGCTTGGGTCTTGGCCAGTATGTGTCCCCGAAGCACACGGCCAAGCCCTCTCCTCCTGCCTCCATCGCCAGTTCTGTCCCATCTTCGAAGGGTACGCAGGATTCCTGTGCAGCCCTCACACCCAAACCTGCTGTCAAGTGAGTGCTGGGTAGAAGTAAGACTTAGTTCTCGTCTAGTTGGGGGTGGAACGCTGTTACGGTCTGCTTCTGTGTCAGTTTTACATTCCTATTGAAGGAACGTCGTTGACTACGTTCAGTTTTTGTTGGGCGTCGCTGAAATGGAAGACATTCGAGCGTCGGCATGTGGGCTGTGGCGTGTTCGACATGCCTCCAACTTCTTTGATGGAGGGGTATATATGAAAATTTAATTTCTAAAAATTGAAATTTATTATCCTATCGATATTGAACATATATTAGGAAGTATTTTTTGTTTGAATTGTGTTGGTGAATCTGATTTCCTGGAAGGTATGAGAAAACGTTGTAGCTCTTCGTGCATTTAAAACAAATGGCTAACGCTCGTCAAATTAGTTGGCTTATTTTCACATTTGTTTCCATTTTTGCTGTAAGATTAAGTATGGTATGTTTACAGACTGTTTCTAATCTGAATTTTAATTCTTCTGTCTTGAGGTATTAAATGCAGAGGTTGAGACTGTAATTCTATCTGATAATTCTGCATACTGTCTTCATGCATTAATATTTACAGGAAAACTTCGGCAACCGCGACGATCAGTAGCAGTGCTGCTTCCCCTCGGAACCTCACGAACACTCTGACTTCCTCTCCCCTGCCTCCCCCACCTCAATACTCCCTCACAAACCAAGCCATCGCCTCGAATTCTTTCACCAACTTCGCGGCCAAGAACGTAACGTCCTCCGTCAATAACACGAGCGCTTCTAATTCGCTCCTCGCGTCTAACTCTTTTAACAATAACCTTTCTGCTTCCAATGCTTTAAATCACCAGGGTAAGGCTAGTTCTACAAGTTCTGGTCCTGGTCCTATGGTGCTAAGTGGCAGCGCTAAGACAGGCATAGCCAAAAACCCTGCAGGGGCATCGGCATTCGACAGCTTGCTGCCCTCGGCCCCCAAGTCTTTGCCACTGAACCAAATGACGCCCCAAATGAATCCGTCTTTTGGCCAGACTGGGGTCCAGGGTCAAGCGCAGAACTGGGCAGCACCAAGTTTCAATGCCGGTTTTGGCATGAACAACATGAATGCTATGAGCGCCATGGGAATGGGTACTATGAACTCCATGAGCATCAACACCATGAACAACATGACTGTCAATATGAACGCAATGGGCATGGGTATGAATGCCATGAATAACGTGAGTCTGAACTCGATGAATAACATGAACATGATGAATACCATGCTGTCCCCAAGTCAAACGATGGTCCCCGCCAACACAACGCCTGTGAAGCCGTTGTCCTTGTCTGACATATCGGACCTCCTCAGTTAAGCGAACTGAAGGTCTGTCACTTCGTCCAGTAGACCTAAGCAGCTCGAGTTTTCAGTGATTCTTCCCGTAGAAGTTCATCCCTTACAAAAATGTAAAATTTCGGTTAATTTTTTATTTATTTGCTTGAGATTTACGAGTACAATTGAGGCCTCTAGAAGCATACGGTACCAAGCGCTATGTTTGGCGAAAACGAGTTGTTTTCTTTAATGTCATCCGCAAACCTTCCCTTTAGCCTGGAGAGTGAGTCATTTGAAAAGAACAAAGGAATGCCTCCATTCGTTTCTGAGATACACGGGTTTCTAAGTCGCTAAACTTTGAAGCCGTTCTCTGACGTTATTCTCTACAAGCTTCAGTTGTAATTTGTTCACAGCGAGAGAGGAGATAAAAAACTTTAATATGCTTGTCGACAGATGCAAAAATTCGAGTTTAGTAACGAAGAGTCGACTAGTCCTCGCCAAGGAAAAAGTTACGACTTTCTTATTTTCAGCACATGAGATTTGCTGTAGAACCCCCTAACTTCAAGACACCCATCGTGATGATACTATATGTACATCTCATCAGCGCAATCAACATTCCTGGTCGTTTTATTCCCTCTGGGTAGCAATATCCAGTATAATTTTTAGTTACTTATTAAAAAATTCTATTAAAATATAAGTTAGTTCGGTGCTGTACGATATTCTACGATTGATTTCATCAATCGAAAAAGTCATTTGATATTTTAACGGCTAAATATTTACTCTTTTGTGTTCCATCGAGACAAACGCTTTCTCGTGTGTCGTCGTAGAATCAAAGCAGAAATTTGGCAGTATTATCCTGTATTCGGCATGCTATTTGTTCTGCTGTTCTGCCTTAGAATTCTACCTCGAATGTAACTCCGCCGATATATGTACATGCATGTGCACCCACTATACAGTTCACCGAACTTAAGCACCGTATCTATTCATAACATTTGCGTACATAACATGGTCTGTTTTGTTTTCATTGCGCCATCATACAATTTACGTTCGCTATAAAAGCCAAGCACTCTATTTTATGCATGCAAGTGGTAAAGTAGATACGGAGGTTGAGTTAGGTTAACCATTTGTTTTGAGTGTCATTTTGTGTCGCTAGTCTATTGGAACGTGACTTGGTGTCTGCAGAGGAGGCAGCAACGTTGTTCGAGTTACCTGGCCTGTGTGAAAGCGTGCACGATTGAGGGTATGCTTAGATTTTTATGACAGTGATGCGCCGTTGTGATATTGCTTTAGGAGTTTTAAAAAATGGCTTCAAGCCATTCTGCTTTTAGAGTTTAACCTTTGTGGCTTTAATTTATACTGTTTTATTTGTAATTATGTTAACACACGTTATTTTAACTGTCTCTAGATGGTGTGTTTTGGTGTAAATAGTACTGAATTCAGTAGTTCAATTTCCGAGTAAAGCGAGAGGCCTACACTTGCATCCCTCCGACGAGTTTCCTCCATGAGAGCAGCTACGTTAAAAGGGCTTGATGACAAGTAGCATTATTTTTAATGAACTGATGCTAGTTATAACCACAGTGCAAGCCAAAGCATGCTCTGAAAAAACACCATTTACTGGCGAACCCATTTAACTTGGACTCCGCTGCGAATAATGGAACTGATAATGAATGCCTGGAAATTTATTTTTTGATGTGTACGTGCACGTGTGTCGTTGTATTGGCGTGCGTTGTAGCCCTAACCTTAAATTCTGCCATCTCGGCTCCTTGCGCGTAGGAGAGAAANTTCAGTCTCTCTTTCTATCGCTGTTTCTTTTTGTAGTCGTAGGCAAGGTTTGCCTGCTGCCTCGTTGCGTCGTGTGGAGTAGTCCAGGTGTGATGCGTTGTTCCAAATGTGTGTGTGTCGATAAATCCTGAATTTTATTTTATTGTAATTTGGAGGCGCAAATAAAATAATGAGGTACGTTCATTATATGTTCGTAAAAGCATGGATGGGGCTCAACTTTTATCTCATGTAGAAATTTGAGTAGCTGCAGTGAGATGATTACAGTTTCCCTAATTTAGCCATCACGTTCCCGTTATCCTCCTTGATAAACTCCTTGTTTCGCACAGTATACTTCTTTTTTCCTTCGTTCTTTATTTTTGTTGGTTTAGAGACCTGATATCCGCTGTCCAAACACCTTAATAATCATTATTAATGTTAAATTTTATCTTTCCTACCGTATCCGAGATCGGACACCTCGGCTGTTGCGTTGTTCAAACCCAGCGCTCGTATCACCTGTCATCTGTTTTTCATAGCAAATGTTGAGTGGAGTGTTGAATTTCAGCTTCAACTGCTTCATTGAGGTGCCCTCCTCAGCTATGGTCCCAATTTTCATGACGGTCTCGCGTGTTTCTTTATTGTTCTGGCATTTCGAGTTTGAAGTTGATGGGATTGTTCAGAGGTGTTACCGAAGTTTTGTGCTGATATATGTACTACTTTTGCTTTGACATCTGTTGATGAGTTGCTGAAGGCAATGCGAGGTACGTGACAAGAAGAGGAGACACGTCTCATGGGTCCTTTAGTTCGCTGGAATTCAGCTTCCCTCGAATTAAAAAATTATAAGCTATTCCAATTCTTGCACACCGGTTCCAAAATGAGACGGGAATTCATGGACCAATTTATTCTGACTTGAACACAAACTTTATCCTGTGTCTATTTTGAGACATTCGCTCGAAATGTACGTGTGGGAAACCGGAGCAATCCAACGGATGTTCGCTCTGGTGATCGCCTCACCCAACAGTTCCCAACCTGATTTTATGCCTGCATTCCGAAGAAAATTTTCTGTGTCTTCGCACCCTCTGGAAACTTTAGCTCGCACTCTAATAAAGGATGAACGCGGTAGATTCATACACCAAATTTGAGTAGCAGAAGAAAATGCTTCATTTCAGTATCTGAATATATTATCGTATTCTCAACCCCCCTAAACCAACATCACTCTCCAGTTGGGAAACCCTGCTCTTATCTCCTATTAAACTTTCCTGGATCTATCCTAAGCCACCTACAGATGATTCAGCTGCTGTAAAATAAGTACCTTTGTTATTTCCAACACGTATTTACGGTGGGTTTTATTTGCCTTTAAACTCTTGACACACGAGGGATGTGAGGTTTAAGCTTCTTTTTCCGGAGTTGCCTTACGAGCTGTTCAAACAGGCAACTCCGTAGCCTATCACGTCAACTGATGCCTGCTAAAAACAAACTACTTCGTTGCTCTTATTGTAACGATAAGTAAACAAAATGATTCTAACATTAAAGACCATTCACTGGTATTCTGAACCATTCACTTCTGAAAACTGATACCTCTTTTGAGGTTTGCTGTCGAGATCAACCATGGCGGCAGCGGTTGCAGAAGGTAGAAAGTAATAATGTTACTTCCTTTTTTACATCATTCTTATCAGCTCATCTAGGGGCTGGGGACGTTGAATCTGGTGTTCGTAAATCAAGTTTTGATCTAATCTGTCGTCACCTGAGGAACTCCTCATTAGACGAGTGGATGTGCCCCGTAACATCATGGCTGTGCACTCATCTATTGCTTGTATTTATTCAGAGATTTGTGCAGTTTGTGTTGTGATACTTTTGTTAGCCCCGTAATCAGAGCTTTTATTCTTTTTAAGATTTGCGTTGATAAATTTTTGTCTCGTATTTAGGGCGGTTCACGAGTGAAATTATATTTTTAACTTTAATAAATATTCTCATTTTATCTGACTTTTTTGAGACCTATTTGGATTGATCCTATGTATTTTTACCGTTCCTGTGATTGTCTCCATATTTTACTCCTATTTATATTGATTCTGCAAATTTCAGTCTTAATTCGATGCCATATATATATATATATATATATATTTAGATGGTCTATCATGGACAGGTTGTGATGCGGGCATTTTGGTGGGAAAACGCTCTGGGCTCATTAAGGATTCCTGAAATGAAGGGTTTAGTAGATAGAAAAGTTCATATAATTTTATTATTTTTACAATCCACAGAGCTATTTCAGTGTAGCTCACTTAAACCTATTAATGGGTATTGATATCATAGGCAAGCATATGATGTCCGCGTGGTTGTTGCATTCACATGATCGCTGTCGATTACACAGACCGTGTGAATGTACCGCCGACGACCTGGGCAGTGACCGTTTATAGGTTAATGCATCTTCGTGTCGGTTCTTGTTGTGCCGCTCAGGGGGCATATGTGCAGTAGGGTTAAGTTAGGTTTATCTACCCTGTGCCTTGGGGACTGGCGTCCACAGGTGGGCAATGTTCGACTCACTACCTCATGTATAGGTAGGACTTCAAGACCTGTCTTTCGTGCCTATTTTGTTTCTTCCAATTTTCACGCCTTCGCTGCTGCTTCCTTGTACTTTTTTTCCTTTTCTTTCTGAAGAAGAAGTCCTTCGCTATTTCTTCTGTCTGAGGTAACCTAGCAATGCTCTCTGGGGAGACCAGTCCCTATGCCCTACGGCCGACAAACCTAACCTAACCCACCTGGCTGACCTAGGCCCTCTGGGGGCAGAAACGCTTGTTTGACGGACTCTGATGGTAGTAGTAGTAGTGGTAGTAGTAGTAGTAGGAGTTCCCTGACATGGCTTACTGCACGACAGCCACCTCCACCGGATGCATCCAGAGCTGATAGATGAAGGCAATGTGTTGCCTAAGGGCTGCCAGGGGGTTACAGTCTAAAAGAAGATGGGTTACTGTGTGGGGATGTACCTGACAGTTGGGACAAAGGTTCGACTGAGTGGAATCCAGTCTGTGTCTGTACGTGTTGAGTGAGGTGTGGTGACCGCAGCGAACCAAGACTGGATTGCAGCTAAGACAAAGAACATCCTGAAAAGCGTAAAACTTCTGCTAATATCGCGTTTGCTGTCTTAAAAAAAATAGAGTTTTAGCGTTGATTATTTTAATATATTTTTCCACATTTTCCATGGGATATGAACTATATTAATTTCTTTCAACTATGTTAATTACATTAATTAGGATCAAGCTATTTATTGGTAATAGCACTTATCCGGGAATAAATTACATGTGCTTCTTTAGAAGCTGGTCGATGTTAATTAAGTGTAATTTATAGAATTTTATGACCGTGTAATAGTTTTGAAATGCATCATTAAATAAATTTTTCCGTAAATGGCTGGCTGAAAATATTCAATTGCTCATCTGTATACTTTTGAATTTTAGTTCATGTTGATAGTAATTTTCAAAACCGAAACTAATGGAGCTGAGTAAAATTTTAGTGATAGCCTCCCTCATGCAATGTAACTAGCTTGTGTACTGTAGTTGTTTTTTCGTAGTGTTAACTGATGTTAGTATTTCACACTAAATTTGTAGAAATTAATCGTATATATTTCAAACAATTTACACGCTTTTAAATGATGAGTGAAATGGTGGTGATCTTATATTACTATAAATAATAAAACTATAATTAGTTAAACATGACCATCGCTAAACCGGAACTTTGGGTTGTATAATAATGTTTCAAAGAAAGTGTCCTAATTTAGGGTATTCCACCCTTTTCTTGCAGTGCTTTCTGGTGATTGATTGTCGGCCTTAACTATTATTCCTGATCATTGAAGTAATCTCGAAGACATGCTGTGACTGATTTATGCGTTACATTTTTACTTAGATTTCATACTATATTTTGAATTTTCGATAAAGGAAATGTGTGGTATTCAAGCTTGCTTATGGAGTCATGTCCTGAGAAGATCTGGTGTAAATTTAGTATTTTAGGGTAATTTGCAAGTATTTTAGAGTAACTAAAACATAGTTGAAACCCTCTTGAGTTAGCAGTGCATGTGGAGCTGTGAGACATTTTAATTTAATTTTGCTGTTAGTGTGAGGATAACTGTTGGAGAGACTGTGTGTGTAGTCAAAGATGTTAATACTTTGGTGTTCATTCATTGGGAAGCTTATTGTAACAAGACTACCCAGCCATTATATGGTGGCAAAACGTATTGGGCGTATATATTCATATCGTTTTCCGTTTACTGAGTTCTGTCTGCTGATTTTGTAGGTGATTGGTATGCTTACGTGTTTGAATAATCTAGCGTGTTTTTAGTCTGGAAACTAATTTTAACTCACGTGACTGTCTATCTCTGAAATAATAGTTCGCGTTTATGTGTAGTCTTAAATTTTTTTTCTTAAATTTCTTTAATCCGTTTTGTGGGCTCCATGGGGTAGTGGAAGCAAGATAGCCTCGTAACCGAAAGGACCCGGGTTCGAGTTTCGGCTCATTTCACGTTATCGCATTTCACGTTATCGCATTTCACGTTATCAGGGAGTACTTTCCTTGGAAAAGGAAGTTTAAACCACACATCCCTTACCACCTTAGTTGTTGTAAAGCATTGAAAACCCAACAGTAAAACACTTTTGAATTAAAGGTTCTTTTTAAAGGTTCTTTTTTAATCACGTTCAATTTTTTTATATTTCACTCTACATTTTTTGTTTTATCTTTCCCTTTAGTGGTAGTTTAACTAGCTAGGTGAATAACTAAGGTGATCACTTAGTTTAAGTTAATTAGTCTTATTTATTTTTTGCTTTAGTTATTGTTTCATTATGTATGTGTCTTGCTTGTAAAGTACCTTTTGCAAATAAAAACTAAATTAACCCTTTAGCATCTAAATTAATTTTGCAAGAATTTACTCTAAATTATTCTACAAGAATTTTTGTATTTAGCTTCATACAAGACTATATGCAGCCCTATGTTATGTATATATGCAATTAGATTGCATTTGGCTTTTTGCATAAAAACTAATAACATCTATGTGAAATGGCACTTATAGATCCTTTTGGTGACAATTAAGTCATTAAAGGGTTATGACATTGGAAAAGAATTTAACAAAAATTCATTAGCCATTGTCCAAATATTAGTAACTGAGATATGTTATTCTTGCAGATACAATATTACAGACATAGATTAACATTTGCATCAAGTTGGTATCCTGCGCAAGGTGTGCTATTCATTGTACAGCCATCATTCAAGTGTCATTGGCTAGGATTTTTCTTTCTAAGTTGTGTAAATATATTTTTTAAAGTTTGACAAGATGAAAACATAGGAAATAATGAGTTTCATTGTATATAACATTAGGGTTAGACTTGGAAAGCAGGGTTTAATTTTCACAATCACCAACACAATGTTGACCTTGGGCTCACATTTTGGGTATATTGTACCTCAAATTCACAGTTTGCTGACAGGTTGTGTTTATTCTTGTTCATTATCAGGAGGGGGAGGGAAGGAGCTTGACTTGGAACACAATTTACCTTACAACTACAGTTGCTTCATATCAACAGAAAACACCCTCTGTATTATTGGTTGTGCAATATGACCCTAAGGTAAAAATTTAAAATTTTCTCATAATCTAATCACATCATCACTCGCTTGATTAGGATTGTGCTGGGGTCAATTCATATTGAGCAATAAATTTTCAAAAATGTTGACACTTTTTTTTTAATCTCCCTCAATTAATTAGAGACACATCATTTTTATATCTAAAAAATTAGTACAGGATTGAAAAATTAGTACTCATAAATGATTTAGATTGAATATTGATCTGAGCAATGACAGTTCGATGTTCAAATGTCTTGAGAACAACTGTATATTAGTTTGCACATATATATATATATATTTATTCATTTATATTTTTTTGGAAATGTGAATTATTTTTGGAGGAAAGATTAGGAACATCAACTAAACAATTTGTGAAGTCAATCAAGATGCAATGTTATCTTTTGGCACATTGGAGATAAGGAGGCAATTCCAAAGAGATTGAAAGAGATAATGAAGAGGAGAAGAGGATTTATTGAGTAAGACTTTATGCATGTTATTGCTAGGCTATTATAAACCTGTTTAAAGAAATTTCATGTTATTTAATTTATTTTCTATGTACTTGTAATGAGAAGCATTAATTTCTGAAATTTTGTCACTGTTTACTGACTAAGAGCACAAGAATAACAGCTGTAGAAGGTGTAATTTGAGGCTAATATATGCTCTGATCATTGAAGGAATTTCAAGGAATTAGGCCATACATCCTTAGAAATTACTATTTACAGTTAATTGCATTTTTTTTTGCAATAAGCAAAATATGCTTCCTTAGGCTTGGCCTCAATTGGTAAAATTTCACCCTTCTCTGGGGCATGCTAACATTAGAATTTGTTTGTAGTAATTCTGGAGTGTTTCTATTGCATTAAATGATACTAAAAATATTATACTTTCAAAATATATGTAAGGTTATACTTATACTGTAAATGCCCCCCAAGGTTTTACTATTAGAAAATTATTGTATACCCTTTTTATACAGATCTGAATTGTAATTTTTTATATGCTGTGCATCACTTTTCTGCCTTCATGCTGACATACTGATATGCATATATTAATACATATTAATTTGCAGGCACCTAAATTAAATCCAACAGTGTTTTTTCCTTTTTGACCTTATTTAAGCACAAATTGTGCGTGCAGTTTATCCATTCTTGTGGAACAGCAAGCGCTAAAGAGCTCCCGTTGCAGTACCAACAATGGACAGTGAGGTGCTGGATGCCCTTGAGGATCTTGGGTGAGTTGTGCCAGCATACCAACTGTCAGAGTTTAAAATTGTATTACTGAACCTATTTCTTTTGCCTTTGATATCTTTTACTGCATAATTTCATGGCTCTCACAGAGAATTCTACAAATTCAGTACCAGTGTTGTTAAATTTATGTCTAAAAAGTCAGCATTATAGTTTTCTACTTCTTGTTATGGAAATAGTTGGCTCATATACAGAGTGGAACAATGAAGTGTAGACAATTTTCTAAAAAATATATCTTTTTTGAATCAGAATTGAATTAAAATTCATCAGTCCTCATTTCATCAGTCCATCCTTTGCATGTGAAGTGGTTCTGATATTCATTGAGAATGAACCTCACGCACCAGGGGAAGTAGTACAGCCTTCTAATATATTTTTTAATACCAAATTTAAATTTTGTTTTAGTTTCAAGTGAAGAAATTTATTATTTTTAAACTGGAGTTTCAAATTAATCAAAATTATTTTATTAAAAATGCTGATATACTCGACATCTTGTATTAGAAGCCCTTTTTTGGAATGAATGTACTACATTTTTTCACATATCCTCTGCTTGAAAGTTCAAATTCGTGCACGCCTCAGGGTGCATAGGGTTAAGTTTGTCTATCTTATGCTATGGGGACTTGCATCCCCAGGGGAACATTGTTAGGTTACCTCTGATTTAGCTTTGTGACTTCTATCTCTCCTGTCCACTATGTTTCTTTCCTTTTTCATACCTTCTTTGCTGACATTTCTGTATCATTTCTTCCTCTTCCTTCTTCACTTGCTGTTTCTATGTGCAGTGGATCTTGTGTAGGAACCTTGTGCATAGATTTCCCATTCTTCAAAGTCCATACTAAATAGGCCCTTCTCTTTCAGTGCAAGATAGTTTTGAGTTACCAAAGCACTGCTAACCTTGCTACTACTGCTAAATATACTCAGTTAATATGACTGCTCTCTAACTTCTATTTGAAATTTCAGATATGAGGATGCACTGAGTGACAGTGCAGCACTTGCAAAGCTCATTGACGGCAGTGATGCTGGTCCCAAGTGCCCTGCATACACGAAGATTGTTGCTTGGGTGACCGGCGAGTTGCGGGTCCTGCTGCAGCTGGAAGAGCATGTCAATGCCACAACCAACTCAGACGATCATGCGTCGTTCTGCATGGAGGTGTCAGCTTTCCTCAAGGAAATGGGTGTGTGAAATTAAGATATTTTGAGTGCTTCTAACAACTTGAGGGCAAAGGTGCTTGTATTACTCTTTTATCTAAATTCATTGAAATCAATTTTGGCTGATGCTTGGGTTCATGTTATCATAAAATCTTGATCAATGGGAGAAGAAAAGGGTTTAATATGTGTATATATTTTTTCTACTTTGAGATTTGTGTAAGCCAATTCTTGATCTCTATGAAATTAAAAAATGGATAACACTGAAGGCAAATAATTACCTACTGGCAAATAAACTTAAAATCCAAAGTTACACAGTACCTTATCAGGGAAGGACTGAGAACAAGTTTGTAACTTATTAAGAATCTATGCCTGTATAGCAAGGGATTGCAAAGAAGTCCAATTGTTTTAAAGTACATGTTGCAGAACTTCAGAGACTGTGAGAGGCTGATATTGGCATTCAAATCGTGTTTGTGATGTCTGTTAGGGCAGACATAATGTTCCTTATTAATCAGTGATATAAGAATGAGAGTTTTGAGAGATTTTTTGGAAACGTGAATTAATTTTGAAGGAAAGAAAAGGAACATCTACTTAACAATTTGTGAAGTCAATCGAGATGCAATTCTATCTTTTGGCACACTGAAGGTTAGGATGGATCTGTATGTATAAAACAAACACTCAATACCCGTGATGTATATTACAACCTAAAATATAAATAAATTGAAAATTCATGGGAATTCACACTAAGAATGTTGTATCCTGCTTCAGTTTTGCCTGAATTTCCATATGCTCCTGGAAAGATGCTTAGAAGAAGGGGAAACTGTGAGTGCACTGTAGTGACACATCCTCAGTTCTCTTGAAAAATGAGTAAAATCAATACTCCCGCTGTGAAAAAATCCATGCACGAGTTGCCTGTAACTAATTTTTTATTTTAATTAATTTTTTAGTATGTAGTGGTTCTTATAATTTCTTTCACTATAAAGTATTGTTTTAATTAATTTTCTGTGGCGTTGGCAAAATTTTTGATCATATAATGTGATTGCAGTGATTGGTTATTTCAGTGATTGGTCACGTATGTGATCTTTGAATAAATTTCTCTATGAAGTTTCTCAATTTTTTATTCATTCCAGTCTGTGTGTAACAAAAAAGGATGTGTTCTAGACAATACTGCAAATTGAGTGGACCATAATTTGCAGTTGAAGTGCATGCTAATTGTGGCTATGAACAAGGGATTCCATTGACTGTTTCCTGTTATAACCTTTATTTTATTCTGTGACAATGCTTGACTACCTTCATTATTTTACCATGGCATTGTAAATATTTTAGAGTGCCAGAATCATGTTCACCATTTCATTTTCAATAGATTTAATGACGTTCACAAACCTCTCGTACATTTCCCTCAAATATTTGCTCACCATATTTTCTTTAATTCTTTATAAGCCTTAGTAACTGTAATGAACATGTTCTATTCAAAGGTAACCATATCTATTTTGATTCTTCTTAGGCTTTTACAGCTGCAAGAAACAAATTCCATTCAAGGTTAACCATACTCAATGCTCTCCTCTGTATTCCTCTTAAATTCTCCCTCACCATATTTACTTTTAATTCTTTGTTGGGCATCATAGCTGTGACAAATATCCCGCTGAATGCTGACCCCATTCAAAGACCTGAAATTTCTTAAATTTTACCTCCTATATTCACCCTAATTTGTTGTAAACCTTCACTGCAGTTACAAGCATATTCTAAAGTGTGGTACATTTGGTCGCTTGCAGGGTGCCCTCATCCCGCTCTCACGGAGGGCTCGGCCACGGACCGGCTGAGCAGCAAGCACGGCCGTCTCCTGTTACTGCAGTACCTCCTAATGGAACTCATGGCGGCCCGCATGACGCTCTCACACTCGCCCCAGCAAGGACTCAAGCTCAAAATGGTGGGTGTGGCTCACAGCAGCCTCCTCGGTGTGGCTTACAGCCTCCTCGGTGTGGGCTCACAGCCTCCTTGGTGGGGGCTCACAGCCTCCTCGGTGTGGGCTCACAGCCTCCTTGGTGGGGGCTCACAGCCTCCTCGGTGTGGGCTCACAGCCTCCTCGGTGTGGGCTCACAGCCTCCTCGGTGTGGGCTCACAGCCTCCTCGGTGTGGGCTCACAGCCTCCTCGGTGTGGGCTCACAGCCTCCTCGGTGTGGGCTCACAGCCTCCTCGGTGTGGGCTCACAGCCTCCTCGGTGTGGGCTCACAGCCTCCTCGGTGTGGGCTCACAGCCTCCTCGGTGTGGGCTTACAGCCTCCTCGGTGTGGGCTTACAGCCTCCTCGGTGTGGGCTTACAGCCTCCTCGGTGTGGGCTCACAGCCTCCTCGGTGTGGGCTCACAGCCTCCTCGGTGTGGGCTCACAGCCTCCTCGGTGTGGGCTTACAGCCTCCTCGGTGTGGGCTTACAGCCTCCTCGGTGTGGGCTTACAGCCTCCTCGGTGTGGGCTCACAGCCTCCTCGGTGTGGGCTCACAGCCTCCTCGGTGTGGGCTCACAGCCTCCTCGGTGTGGGCTTACAGCCTCCTCGGTGTGGGCTTACAGCCTCCTCGGTGTGGGCTTACAGCCTCCTCGGTGTGGGCTCACAGCCTCCTCGGTTTGGGCTCACATACACTACCCTCAACCTGTAACTCCATCCCATAACAGATCTAGTACAGTTAACCTTGAATAATATGTCCCTTCATAAAAACACTTAAACATTAATCAGTGTAATGTTTTGAAAATTGGTGCTGTGAAGGGCTATCCCTTCATGTATGGCAAGGTTGTTTTCTGGCAACAATTAAGACAAACCTGTGCCTTTGTCTCTTCAAAGATTTAAAATGATTGTTTAACAATCTTTTCGATTGGAGGTTGAACTGACACTCACTGAACTTGAACATTTATACACGAATTTATTTTGAACAAGAAGTACATATTTCATGCCAGCACATATTAGGACTGGTGTTTCTTGCAGAAATATTTCTACTTGAATCATAATATTGTGACGTATTGGGTTGAAATATGTGTGTGCTAATATGCCATTGTTCAGACCGTGACGTGATGTGTGTTATTGTTTCACAGACCCTGTATGTTGTGGTTGCCTTTGTAGTGCTGGTTGCTGGTGCACTTTTCCCTGTAATGGCTTGAGTTTAGAAATTGAGTGTGCACTGACGTTCGTGCGTCAAATTTTAGAGTCTGTGCATATCACAATGCAAGTTTCACTGTATCATGAATACAGCATCACAGTTTAAGATGTTCTTGGGACTGTGCTCGTAAGACTCAGGCATGAGTAGCAGCTGAGGCAGTGAGGATCATTTGGCGAGTCAAATTTTGGCTTTTCCATATTTCTGGATGAGTATTTGTGAAATGATTTTTTTTATCATTTCATCAGGCTTACAGAGAATATTTTGCTTCTTATTGCCTGAATTTACTCGATTCCGACAATTTTTGGTATTCTAAGGAGGAGTCACAGTCCGTCAAAAAAAATATTCCGTTGGTTGTTACCAGTGTGTATTGAGGTTATCAATGTTTTTATTGAATATTCTTTACCCGACAGGTATATCCACCTTTTGGTAGGCAGTGCTGTACTTGCGTTTTTACTTCACTTTGTTATCTCTTCAGTCTCAGTGATTCAGTACAAGTAAACGTCTATTATTTCTGTTCTTTTTTTGTGCAGACGGAGAGTAGTCAAGCGAAAGACCTGAAGCAGTTGCTGGTGACATTGGGTTTTCCTAAACCGCCTGCTAACATCACCCCGCAGCAGCTATTTGGGAAAGCTCTTCAGAAGGTTAGACTTGCTTTTGGATCCTGTGTAGCACAGGCATTGTATGTCGCCATACATACAATGCACTAGACTGCTTTGCATTGTATATCGCCAGGCATGCAATGCAATAGACAGTGCTGTGCATTGTATATCGCCACACATACAATGCACTAAACAGCGCTGTGCACATTTACGGCTTATGAGGCATTCAATGCTGTCATGGAGATTTAGCTGCTTTTCGAGCGTTGATTTGGCGCAGTTGTGCGAGGATTGTTCTGTGTTGAGGGTATCACACAGTAATACAATCAGAACCCTTCAGTGGTGAAATTATTTTGGCGCTAAGCCTGCATTTAACCTTTTTACAAGAAACTAGCCGCGTTTTTAGGAAGTAGGACCCTATGGTTCTCTGGGGGTGTTGAAAGGTTAATCTGAGTACGGCTCAGTCTGTTTCCTGCTCTGTCGTGGCATTGAAGCCATCAGCATGCAGTAGGTTCATAAAACTGACGCGGACTGGTCGCAAAGCATACTGGATGAGTGAGGATAGATATCTATGAGCTGTTGTGCAATACAAATAGGACAGCTTTGCAGATTGGCTGTGATCAGTGCCACAATGAGCTACTTCCGTCTGTGCTGCTACTAGATCCTTCTTTCTTGAAACTTAACATATGGCTGGAAACGTTCCTGCTCAATTGTTACTGGAAACTTTTCGAGCGCTTGGCATAGCTTGAAATGAGCTGAGCGAATTTCAAAAGTTGTACGTGTTTTCATAACATACACTCTAAATTAAGTATGGCTTAATTTCATGCTACTGAAAATGGTCCCGTTTCCTAATTTAAAGTTAATTTGGTAGATTTTATAATGATTTAAGGTCTCTTATTAATTGATTTTTAAAGCAGTGTTTCTCTGTGGTTGAATGCTAGTCTTTCTTAAAGTAATCCGCCAAGTGTTTTAAACGTTAGAATATTTAGAGCACAAATGTGTTACCATAAAAAGAACAGTAAATAATTTACACATGAACGAGTATCAGTTTGTCTTGAAACATTGTTTTTCACGAACCTTTAAGTTCAAACTTGTTTTCACTATCGAGAGATCTTTCTCTGTATTTTCGAGCATTTCCAAGTCGACAAACGTATTTAAATACCTGTTCATTATTATTTATAAAGTATACTTTGACGAGTGAAACAGTTAACAGTTCTACTTCTCTGATTTTACGTTCTAGATGAAAAGTAAAAGTGATATCTGATTTGTAATACGCATTCTCACTTCCATATCTCTGAATCCCTGCATGATGAAATCCCGCCCAAACACAGCATGCACAGTATCTCAACACATAAAATGTTTCAGATTCAAGAAGTGCTGAAGAAGGCACCTCCGAGTCTGGTAGGCAAGCCGCTGTACTGTGAAACGCTGTCAGAGAAGCAGTGGGCGATGCTGCAGGAGATCCAGGACGAGATGCTGCAGGAGTACACCATGCGGCGCCAGATGATGATCAAGCGTCTCGATCTCACCATCCAAAGCTTCCAGGTGGGGCCTCCTCAGCTCGCTGCTCCGACCGTCTTGACGCTTGGTGACAGTGCTGTTTGTTTTTCAGCGCGACGTTGCCTCAGCTATGGATAGGCTTTCATGACTTGTATCTTGAGACTTCGATGAGAATTGATAGTAGAAATTTTCTCTTTTAGCTTATTTTTTTTTAGCAAAGTGACTCTTTATTGTGTGGAAAAAAGTTCATTAAAGAGCTCGTTTTTTTGTCGGCGAAGTAGACCTTAACTGTACGAAACATCCCCATTAAAGAGCATGTTCTTTTGTTGGCAAAGTAAACATAAATTGTATCATAGAACCACATTAAAAAGCTTATTTAATAAAAGCAAACTAAGCATTAACTATTTTCGAAAATTTCCATTCATTCTCATGGGTGCCATTCCAGTGGTCGGACCTGGCCAAGGCTCGCGAGAACGACTTGACCGAAGCGTTCCGCCCTCGTCGTGACCGCATGCAGGAGGAGCCTGACGTGAGCCTGGGGCACCTGCTAGCCGCTAGGGAGGACCTCGCAGTGCTGGAGAAGACCAGCAACGCCTCCGTCAGGAAGAACACCTCCTCTGCTCTCAACAAGGTGTGCTAGTAGCTAGATTGTGTTCTAGTGACTAAGTTGTATTATGTTACGGACAATGACTTACGCACTCGAGAGACTAATTAACCAAATATTGTTTTACGGTGACTGGGTTGTGTTCTGTTACGGACAAAGATTTCTGAACTACAGATCGAATAACTAAACTAAAGACTAATTAACTGAACTAAAACTTGTGTTGTGGTGGCTGGCTTGTGTTATATATAGTGTCTGAGACAACGACTCCTGAACTAAAGACTTGCGTTCGGTCGTTTGACTTGATATATTCGTGGCACTAGCAAGTCAATGTGTTTTGTTCTGTTATGAATGATTCATGATCTAAAACGTTTTCTAGTTGTGTAACTTGATGCATTCGTGACACTAGTCAGTCACTATCGTGGTGAATTATCGTTAAAGATAGTCATCCTTGTGTTTGTTGCTTCAGACTTCATGAAATCTTGTTGCCAGAAAGACTTGTTACCAGAAAGACTTGTGACCAGAAAGACTTGTGACCAGAAAGACTTGTTACCAGAAAGACTTGTTACCAGAAAGACTTGTCACCAGAAAGACTAGTTACCAGAAAGACTAGTTACCAGAAAGACTAGTTACCAGAAAGACTTGTTACCAGAAAGATTTGTTACCAGAAAGACTTGTTACCAGAAAGACTTGTTGTCAGTTCGGTAACGCGAGTGATTGCTTGCTTGCTTTTTAGTTAGGAAGTCCCATATTCGATACCCATGGCGGAGTGTTTCCCACGATAAAAAGAAAATAAACGTGTTCCTAAAAAGCCGGCACACCTGCGTACCTTGAAACTGAGTACCTGATTTATCTGTAAGGTATCCTAGGTACCAGCGTTGTTGTGTCGTGTCTGTGGCTGAGATTTGGCTTACAGGGCGACGTTTCAGCCAAGGTAGGTGTACTGCTCTGTGGAAATTTGCTGATTAAAATTGAGACGGGATGCACAACACTTCGTATTTCTCAAGAGGACGCATGTGTGTGTTTCTGCTTGCCTCTCTTTTGCCTTGATTTTTGTTTTTCGTTTGCAGCTACACCATACGTTTTACTGGGGTCTTTTTTTGCTCATTAATTTTTTTCTTTTTACTTCTACGTGCGGAATTAATTCTTAGCTTCACGAAACTTGATTTCTTTTGCCAAGTTACTCGTTTTCACTTTTGCTTGCAAAAATGAACTCTTAGCTTCATAAATCTTAATTTCTGTTGCTAACTTCCTCATGTGTTAATTTTTTTGTTTTACTTCTACCTGCAAAACTAACTCTTAGCTTCGTAAATCTTGATTACCAAGTTCTTCATTTTCACTCCTGCGTGCAAAAATTAACTCTTAGCTCTGTTAAAAAAAATGCAACCCCTAAAAGCCTGCACTCCTTTTCCCATTTCGATTTTGGACTTAACTTCACTTATTCAGGCAGTCAATAACACGCATGTGGCCTTATTTTCCCTTAACAGATTATAGTGCAGATTGATCGACACGTTGATTTATCACGTGGTGCAGGTCCTAATTGGACAAGTGCCAGATCGCGGGGGCCGCGCCCACGAGCAGGAGCCCCCCCCTCCTGAGATGCCGTCCTGGGCCCAGCGCCAGCCTGGTGGGGGCGGCGGGGGCTTTGGAGGTGAGGCTTGGGTGTTTGTTGTGGCTGATAGAAGCTGGGGACTTTGGGGGTGTGTCTGGGGTGTTGTGGCTGACATAGGGGGTGTGTCTTGGGTATTGTGGCTGATATAAGCTGGGGACTTTGGGGGTGTGTCTTGGGTGTTGGGGCTGATAGAAGCTGGGGACTTGGGTGGTGTGTCTTGGGTGTTGTGGCTTATATAAGCTGGGGACTTTGGAGGTGAGTCTTGGGTATTGTGGCTGATATACGCTGGTGACTTTGGAGGTGTGTCTTGGGTGTTGGGGCTGATAGAAGCTGTGGACTTTGGGGGTGTGTCTTGGGTGTTGTGGCTTATATAAACTGGGGATTTTGGAGGTGAGTCTTGGATGTTGTGGCTGATATACGTTGGTGACTTTGGGGGTGTGTCTGGGGTGTTGTGGCTTATATACGCTGGTGACTTTGGGGTTGTGTCTTGGGTATTGTGGCTTATATACGCTGGTGACTCTGGGGGTGTGTCTTTTGTGTGGTGGTGATAATTGTGGTGCAGGTGAGTGTTGTGCTTTTTGTGCGGGTGACAACATGCAACATTGCAGATTTATTCATATCCTGCGTGCTTAAGTCCATGATAGTGGTGCTGGCGGTGGTCGTCGTCGTTATCCTTAATTTACATAACTGCTGTTAGTCTGTGGGCCCGTGAATATCTTTTTATCTGTT
This sequence comes from Orchestia grillus, assembly GCA_014899125.1. Classification (NCBI taxonomy): domain Eukaryota; kingdom Metazoa; phylum Arthropoda; class Malacostraca; order Amphipoda; family Talitridae; genus Orchestia; species Orchestia grillus. Next base: position 23,577 of record VOMN01122089.1, read on the forward strand.
TGCATCGAATGAAAATGAATATGCGCGACGCGTTGCACAAAAGGAAACACTTTGTGTAATTTGAAATTCTTGTGACGCAAAGTTTCACTCGGTGCGAATAGACATGGGTAACACAGACGTGGGCAGGCTAGGGAGGCAGCATTGTTTCTTTCACGCGCCGCATTGTGATGCCATCTGCGTGTACTTCACCACCAAAATTGCTAGTATTACCAATACTTCCAAATTCGGTATTATTGATAACTCTGTAGTGGACGCGCCACGCCAAAAATCGGGGGACAAAGTGGTCTTAATTTCTTAGGATGCCTTCTTATTAACTGTAACTCTGACGTGAAATAATGTTGTTTTCAGCATCACTGATACGGTCTGCCGTATCTGACAATCTCGATGATTTACGGACTCTTGAATTTTCTTCTATGTAAATCCTTAAAAGCGTGACAAGAGAGACGGACGGACCAAGCACGCAGCACTGGACTACTATTATATAGGGCGTCTCACGAAAAAGTTCACCGAAATTTGAATTGATGTTACTCGATAACTGTTATAGATAACTCGGTTCTGTAAAAAGCATTTTGTTCAGGAACTCTTTCATATCTCTTAATGGTTTCAGTTTATTCTCTTAGGCGTATTCATATGGTAATGTTAATAATGAAGGCTACCAAAAACATATTTGCACAAGGGTATGAATTCTTGATTTCTACGAAAACGACGAGGAACATTTGTGGCCCATTACATGATCTTCATGAAAAGTACCATTCGTTTTAAGAACAAATAGTCCCATCATTTTTGACTAGTCTTGCACGGCTATTGAAATGTAATTACGTTGACCTCGATACGAGGAAGCGTTTAAATGAGAATTGTGATCGGGGGTCCACGTATTGGGGCATTTGCAGCAGCAGGAGGAGGAAGAGGAGGTGGTGGTGGTGGATTCGGTGGTCACCATCAACAACAGCAACAATACGCACAGCAGCAGCAACAGCAGTACTTCGGTGAGCTGTGTCGCTCTGTCAACGGCTTTTTCCATTTACTGTTTTTATTTTATGGTGTTACTGCTGCAATTTATGTAGCATCTCCAGTGACGTGCAGTTATTTTGTGTTAGCAATTGGCTATTTCAAACGATCATTTGTTTTTGGGTTAACCTCATCACAACTTTTTCACCCCTCAGAAAGCGTTTATTTTTGAACCCGTAAAAGACAGATCTATTTCTTTAAATAAACGAAGTATTGCGTAGAATCATTGATATTTAGTGCACTTGTGTGCTCGTGTTCATCCTATTTTGCACGGAACGATGAGCATTTCTAGCTAAACTGGACTATATTTTCGCGTCCCGCTAGTGAGGCAGACGCTGGACGCTGCAGGGTTAGCGCCTCTCCAGCGATGTGACCCGCCAAGCCCGTTATTTTTACCCCTAGAACAAATAGCGTCATCACTAGGGACGCGTTATAGAATATCTGTCATTATGCGGGCTCCTCTCGGGTATGGTAATTTTTCCTCACTAACCCTGTTTAATTTTNATTTATTCGTATCGACCGTGAGTGTTGCTGCATATCGCCTGCTAAGGTGTAGATGTTCTTGCTTACCTCCATTAATCATGAGTTGGCATCTGAGTCGATTTTAACGCATAACTTTGGAACGTGTTTCGGCTTTATAAATGTGAAGCTGGATTTTGACTTGATAGAAGTTCTCGTATCATATCCCATCTTTGTTGAAATTCTTTCTTCTTATAATTAACTAAGCTTTCTTAGTGGAGAACTTTTAGCATGATAAAGTTTTCGTGTCGCAATTCCTTTCTATATTTTTCATTCCTTTAGTTAACTAAGCCTTTTGAACACACTACTATATGAAGTAGTGGCGCCGTTCGAACGTCGTGAAGTTGTCTCATTCAGTGCAACGTTTTTTGGAAGTAGTTTCCCGAATGGACATTGAGATACTAATTATTTTTAACGATATATTATGTATTTTATGGCTATCATTACAGTAATATGCGTCCAGCTGTTTTGTGCGCTTACATCGTGTTTTACTGTTATTCATTTTCGGTTCTTTCTGTTGTGCTTGTTAGGAGAGTCGCTGACACGCGGCTATCCATACTACTAGTTACTACGACTATACCTGTTATGAATTCTTCCGTGAAGAGTTATGATATTTAAATTACCAACGATTTATCTAGTACAAATTGCTGAATTCGTGTTTAAAATTTGAATTTTGAAATATCACAATACCTTGCATTTGATTAGCACCATAGGCTTTATTGTGTCTAAATGTCTTCTGAGTGATAAATATTCAAAGAATCTGATTCGTCAATTTAGTGTTTGCATACCTAATTATTAGGTGTATTAATTTTGTTCGAGCTACACTACTCATTAGCTAATTGGAAGATTCTTGTAGAAATAATTACTTCGGTTGAACTTGGGTACGTGATAATAGCGGATCTCTCATTTATTCAACCTGTAAAACAAACGTAAGTTTTTGTTCATGAATCCTTTTTTTAACGAGTCCGTTTGTGGTAGCTTGTACGATCTACGGATAACTTATCATTGCTGCTGCGCTCACGCTCTTGTATCTTAGTTCGTAACAATATGCATGTGAAAGTGACTGGATAAGAGGCGATCTTCAAGGCGCTTTTGATTGCATTGATGTTCTTCCATGAAACCCTCGACATCGGGTGGTCGAGTCTCGTCCGTGCAAGTACTTTCTCAGCTCCTATGTGCACGGTCCGTGGCATGAGCACTTACAGGCTTCTAGTCTAGCGTTATTGAGAACTGCATGTCATTTTATTTCTTGGAAATGAACAGTAGCTGTCTGGGAATCACAATCGTGATGTAGTGGATACTGAAATATCTAAACATTCAAGTTGTTACGACAGAGGAAGTCGACTAAATGCATGTCTCAAGACACCGTAAGCCGATAGGTTTATCGCGGAAATACTATTCAAGGGGCCCAGATTTCCACCGTGCAGTGGCTTAACCTGTTGATGCTCACTTACGATATATGTCGACGCCGTGGTTGATCATCGAAACTGTCGCTGCTGATATATGTTGATGCCGTGGTTGTTGCATTCACACGGTCAGTTGATATATGTTGACGCCGTGGTTGTTGCATTCACACAGTCAGTTGATATGTGTTGACGCCGTGGTTGTTGCATTCACACAGTCAGTTGATATATGTTGACGCCGTGGTTGTTGCATTCATTCCGTCATTCCGTGTGGATGCACCGCCGGGTGTATCTGAGCTGTGCCCATTTACTGAAGTTAATGCATTTTGTGTACGTTCGAAATAGGCGTTTTTTACTAAAACTGAGCTAGTCTGTATGGAGCATCTGTGTACGGCAGCTGCAGATGGCAGCAGAGAGCACAACGCTCCCGATGCCTCGTCAGCTTCTCCCCAGCGGAGCCCCCACGACGGCGGTCGAAAACAGCGCGGTAATCGCGTGTTGCCCTCGGATGATAACCTTGCCATTATTTTCGCTTAATCATTTTGTGTTCCCGCCCTACTAATGTATCGAATCTTGCTCATCTCCTTCACCGTCGTGTCTTTCGCAGTCAGAGGAATGAATTCCTAGGGTAACTTTGGCGTGGGTGTAACTCCGTATGTATATATATTTTGTGTATTATAACTTCAGTGTGAGTCGTGTTCGATGTTCTTGTCAGTCGCACGTGCTTACTAACGTGACCACTTATGTCGATATCATTAAGAACGGGTTTTCGCTGCTCATCAAATTTGTTAGAATAATCTACAATAATCATTGACCAAAAGAAGAATAACTGATTTATCCCTATCCTTTGAGGGACAGATTTCCTGATAGCCGAGGCACTTTTATCAATGCGTGTGTCATTTCTTGACGTTAAATTGACGCTCACTTAAATACGCGTTACGTAGAACAGGCCACAGGAGGCCTATCGACTCGCGTCCTTGAGGGGACTCTTGTTAGGTTACCTCAGCTCTAGTTAAGCCTTCGGGACTTCTATCTTCTATACCCACTCTGCTTCTTTTAATTTTCGTGCCTTCTTTGATAATTCTTTATTGTTTCTTTCTCTTATTTCTTGACTTGTTTTCTTATGCGTAGTGAATCTTGTGTGGGGACACCTGTGCATAGGTTCCGCGTTTTTTGAAGTCCATACTAAATGATCCCTCCTCACGGCTCTCATGAAATCACATTTTAGTGGATAGGGACCTAGTGGATGACCTAACTAAAAATCTAATCTGCTGACTAAATTTAAAGGAGCTTCCGTACTTGAATTCTTGGCAGCTAATTTCAGGATTTTGTGCGAGCAGCTCTCTGTCGTGTCTAAACTTACCTCTCTTGATTCCACAACCAACTATGTGCTTGTATATGCCATTGTCATACTTCTTATTAAGGTTAATTTGCGCTACGTCCTTCCATAGAGTCGAGGGATCATCATTGCAGTAATCACAATAACTGAAGTAATTTACGTAAGAGGTACCATAAAAAATATCGATTTATTATCATAACGTTGTTCACCTTCATTTATTCGTATGAAGAAAATAACAATTTCTGACCACGAGTGTTTAGTTCATTTATAACAGCTAGAAGTTGAATTTTTAATTTCCTTCTTTTGACTGAAAATTTTTGACTGTATCTTTTATCATTCATTGTTTTTCCCTCGGTAACTCAAATCGAGCTCATGTTTTCTCCCAGTTAGTAATAGTCAAAATTTTACTCTAGTCACGAGGGTCGCTTTGCATGTCATCGTACTTTTTTCTCTTGTACTGGCTTCTGTATCGTGCTTGCCGCAACGAGGGCCTTGACCGTTTTTCATTCGTAATCATTTTGCCGTACGAATTCATTTTCTTAGCGTCTAGCCTGGTTTATTCGACTCGCATCAGAAAAAATAACCGTGACTAATGTCTTTCTGTACTACAGGAGGTCGCGGTGGTGGAAGAGGTGGCGGTCGTGGAGGGGGTGCTCGTGGAAGTGGTGGTGGAGGCAATTTCTCCAACGACCGCGTGCAGGGTGGATGGAACCAAAACGGAGGAGGGGGAGGAGGATTCGGAGGATATTCCAATCGAGGAGGATTCTCGAACGGCGGTGCCGGTGGTGGTTATGACAACCGAGGGTATGATAACAGAGGTGGAAGTGCATATGGGGGCGGTGGGTATGGTGGAGGAGGGGGTGGATACGGTGGTGGAGGCGGATACGGTGGAGGAGGAGGTGGCGGAAGAGGCCGAGGGAGAGGCAGAGGCAGAGGACCACGATATTAAGTTTGTAATCTCCACTTATTCTTTCGTGCATTCTGTAACTTTGACCTTACATCTAAGGTGATCCATAACGGGCATCTTTTATTTATTGGTTTGCGAGTAATTTAGAGACTTTATTATAAAACATTCGTTAGTAAAATGCGTACATTTGGTATGTATTATTTTGTTATTGATCAAGCGTCTTAATACTTTGGCTGAGTTTTCATTTCTCAAGATCATATTAGAATTAAAATTTATTTTTATAGTTCGAATATTGCTGAAAGTACTGTACTGTTCGGTTAAAGTGCAGGTAATTCATGTTCAGAAATCATTTAAGTCACGATTTAGAATTCCTTTTAAAATTATGAATAGGACACCTATCAATAAATTTTTTATTCATTAGGGATCAACTTCTTACCAAATATTTTTTGTTACTCACTAATTCATGTTATTTTTTCCTTTTAGTTTGTTAAACTATGCTGCTGCAATACTCGTTTCCACGATAAAATCAGTTGGGTCGACTTCTACTCGTTGGGATTAGAGATTGACCGATAGAATTTGGGCTGTAGGATGGGCGAATGCTAACTTAGTTCAGTCTGGCCGCGGACTGAATTTGAATTCACATTCATGAGCCGGACCATGCCGCGGAGTGATAATTTCTTTGATTTGGGAATGGCATACGCAGTCACGTACGTATTTGAAAAGCTTAATATAAACCTAGATTACCTGACGTCGATGTCGTCCGTGAACGTGATCAAATGTGAATCTCGAGCGCTCTGTGAACGCGAGCTCTGCAATCCAGAGAGTGGTCAGATTTGTGTCAATCGCCGCAACAAATAAGTACGCATAGGAACCTATATTTTCACAAGCTAATCCTCTTATTCATCACCGAAATTGCACTTTCTAGGCCCGCAGTTCTCGTGAGAACACAATTATGACTTACGCTTATATTTAATGCAACTGATTTCCTATCTCCCTTGCTCGGCTGTAAGTCTACAATTGACTTCTTCCGTTCCCGCCGTGATGTGAAGTAAAATCTCTGGTCGAACTGTGTTTTGTTTAATGTGTGTATGATTAGATTTTCGAATGCTGAAAAGCAATTAGAACTATAGCTTCACATAGGTGCCCATTGAGTGAGCAAGCAAGTCGCAACTGCAAAGGTACGACTGTCACAGGCTCTCGTCAACTGGTATTTCTATCATTTGCGTTCTGGCACTTGAATACGTCCTTTCTTCACAAGAGGAGGAAAAACAAATGCAGTTAGTATAGTAAAAATTATATCGTTATACACATCAAAAGAAAATGTGGCATTTGTTACCGTTAAATATTATAAGGATGAAGCAGGTTGAATTACGGAAAATTAGTAATACTTCCACACGAAATGACGTTTACGATTTCCCGTAACACAACTTATTTGCGAGTTCATTGTTTATTAAATGTATATTCATACTTTGCGAATGGTAACATTGAGTCATAAGTATCACATGCAGAACGTAGCTGTTGTCATGGAATTAAACAAATTTCTTCCACCGTTCTATTTTGGCTTGAGGTACACTTCTAAAGTACAATCTAACGCATAATTTCAAGTGACTCAAAGTGCAAGAAATAACGATTGTGGCCCATTGAATTTTTCTCCCGGTCCGTATTAGAGAAGAGGGCGACAATCAAACTTCACTAATCACTACTATGCTCTAACGCATGGGAAGAAAGGTTTTTAATTCCATAAGCGAAAGTGCATACTGCAAGCGATCCATTTTAGGTGACTTAGTGCTGTAATTCGTGACATATGGGATTACATCCAATACATGGTAATATGGGTATGATAAGTGTGCACCAATATAGCACATATGATTCGAAACTGTTCACTCGCACTTTCAGTAATAATGGAAAAAAGTTACCTGATTTCATGTTACCTTACACTGTACAATCACTTCAAATTAAAATAAGATATTAACACTAACGGAATAATTTTACATAACATTTGTACAAAAGTTCATTTCATCTTCTGACGAGACGCACCAAAAAGTCATGGAGAGAAGAAACGAAGGCGCTTGTGCGACAGGCCCGCACATTGCCTCATCGAGGACACCCCAGCTCCCAACGCAGTTGCAGGAGCACTGCTTCTCTCCCACGAAGAGGCTTAAATAACCTCTAGAAATACCTAGATCCCAAGTGCTGCTGCACTCCTGAGAAGAGTTTGGGAATACTCGCGGCTAGCGCATGTGCACTGCAGGGTGGTTATCTCCCTCTAAACGCGATGACAGCTTTTTTCCCTTAACCAAGAAGTAGTCAACACATAGACGTCGCGTGAGCAGTTCTCAAAGAGGAAAAGGTGGAATCATTCGAAGTTGACTCTAGTACAGGACGTCGGTAGCAATGTGCGCAAACACTCCCTACAAGCAAGGCAACGACAAAATGGAAGGCATACTTGTATGCCTAATGACTGCGCTTACTACAGTTATTAAATGAGTATGGCGTATTCCTAGGAGAGTAGCTGGAAATATCATCGAGGAGCATTTACTCTCAAAGAACACCAAGGAAGACCTGCATCATCCCCTTCACCTCTGTCGAAAAACGCTCATTAATTTTACATACCCTCCGAGATGCCCGACACCGCAGGCAGGATAAGCTGAAGAATAACACCTTCAGCACAGCGCTACTCCCTCCGGTGAAGAGAGAAATTATGAAAAATACAAGGGAGCTAGAGAGGAAAAGTATCAACAAAGTAAGTATAAAGCAAGAAATTACCCGAGTGAAGTTCCTGCCATCACCGTTATTTAAAGATTTTACCTAATATCCCACATAACGACTAAAGGCTGAATTTGAACGGCAGCAGCTGCACTTGGCTAACTATGCAAATAAAGAGATAAATTTCAGGAACTTGACTTAACAACCTGTCGAGTAGTTGAACTCTGCAGGCAATGAGGTCTTCAACAGATACGCCATTAGTGTTATCGTTCAACACAGCCTCGCTGAACATAAAAATTTAGTACTAGTAGTAGTGATAGCAGCGCTTTAGTAACTCGAAGACTATCTTGCTCCGAAAGGGAAGGGATCATTTAAAATTGACTTCGGAGACGTGGAGCACGGGGAATCTATGCACATGGTGTTTTGCCACACATCAAAATGGAAAAACCAATATGTGCACGAAAGATATTAGTCCCGAAGGCCTAGTAAAAGCTGAGGTAATTAAACAGTGCCAGCCTTGGGACGCTAGTCCCCATAGCTTACAAATAGACAAACCTAACGCTATTGCTTATCCTATGCCACCTGAAGGAACCATAAAAATTAATGGAAGTTTTTCAACTTGAGTCTTGTTAGCAAAGCCTATACGTTTTATCTTAGGTTTGTCTATCCTACGCTTTGTGGACTAGCGCCNTGAGTTACTGAAGCGCTGCTATCACCACCACCACTACTACTCGTTCAATAATAAATCTTTTATTGTCAAAGGTCTTTCAACATAGTTTTCGTGCTCAATCGTCAATAAAGCTCATCATCTTTAAAGAGAAATGTTTAAAATTTCAACGTAATTTCTGGCATGAGCAATAAATAAATTCACTATTTAAGGTGTACGTGCCACCAAATGCTAGAGTACGACATTCAAAGACGCTCAAAACAATGAGTGTTCAAAGCATCCAAAGTTTCCAGAAACGCGAAACAAATTATTATAATTATTTGACCATACCCATATTTCCATCATTTTACAAACATTGATGCAATCGTACTGATAATAGAATTGTACTTATTTTATTGACCATATCAGGGACGTTCCGATATTAGTATAGAGGTCGTTACTGGTGCACCGTTTGGGACCAGCATGAAAATAAGACACTTCTACAAAAATCGAATACCACCTGAAGTGAGTGACGGTCACAAAAAAAAACCTGGACCGCCCTCCCATCACATCTGGCGGATATTCGGTTGCGAGACTCACTGAATTCGTTCCTCGAGGAAGAAACTTGAAATGATGGACGGTTCACACTCGGTTGTGCTTCAAGTTCGAAGAGCATTCATTATGCTGATAATTTCACGGCAGTTTGAGCAGCGAGTGGAGAAAGCAAAGAGTGGTATTACACTCGTAAAGAGCTTTAGGAGCGATGAAATCAACATCTTGGTCTGCAGTGCAACGCTCTTAAAGCTGTTCACCTCGAAGATAATATATACACGAGCGACATTGTACAAATGAGATACGGGAAGCGCGCACTTCTCCAAAGATACACAAGAAGAACGGACTGTACAGGAGTTGGCGTGTAAAGAAATGCGTTCATATGTCTATACAGGGCCTGTACTCGAGTTTGAGGGGTTGCGGTCGGAACCTCCATCGCGTCACCTGAACGAACTTCAGAGTGTGGTCCTTCCCTAGCATCTCTTCGTTGCACAGGATGTCGATCTGCCCAAACGAAATGCTGATCAACTGCGAGGAACATATGGTTTGCTTATAATACTGTGAAAATGAATTGTTTTACTGGGTATCACAATTATGGGAGACTTTCATAACATGTTAGGTACGAAAGATAAGAATTTTTCCGTGAAATGAACAAAAAAACATGGACAATATTACAATGTAAGTGTTATCGCTATCTTATGCAAAACTTGAAAATATAATAAAAATTACAACACGATGTGATATGAAACATTACAGCTAATTGCACTTTGAGCTTCAAAGGGAACAAATTTCCAAGATCAGAATTTATACTCACATAAATTAATAAGATTTGTAGATAAGGCTACAATGGGTCCTACCAGCTAAGCCTACCGAGGAAAGTTTCAACAAAGCTAACCTGTACCTAGTAAAGCTAGACGTCAAAAAATAATCGCAACAAATGACCAAGATCGATGTTATGACGATAATCCGAACGAGGGAGGTAAGTTTCATTGCTAGAAGAAAGAAGTCAGCTTTGCCTTTGTATGCAGTCACAAAATAAGTCGCCACACTGGCAAGAGCCTTTCAATGACGAGCGTTGCCGATATCACGGTAACACACAGTCATCTCTGAGGTAAAACTCGTCCAAGAACGGACGGTCTGAGTAGACCACAGCGAGAGGAACTCAGGAGGTCTAAACACACTCGTCTAACAAAAGTTTTGGACAATTTCTTTAATTCTGCGACAAGGGAGGAAGATAAAATATGTACAGCAAAATGCTATACGGTAATTAATACACCATGGAAAAAGGTAGCATTTTACAAGAACTACTAAACTCCAAACTAAAACATTTCAATTTTGAAATGAGGAATACCTAAGTTAGGTATTAGGCACAAGGGATAATGACCGATTAAACAATTTCAATATCTGTACACAAGTACAGCTATGACCAAAAATGCAGGGTCTAAAACAAACAAATTCAAGACATTCAACAAGATCTCAGAATAATTAAAAAATATCCTTGTTCAGGATGAGAAGGAAAACACCAACTGAAATTAGAAGGCATTTGAGAACAAGAAAAAAACCGTTGCCGAGAAGACTCGCTTTTTCATTAAGACAGCATCTAATTTCTTGGCATTAATACAACTAATTTTACGTAGATCGCTTTTTCCCCTGAATCAAAAGGGTAGGAAAGAAAGGGCGCTCGTGGATGGACTCCCAAATTTTCTCTTTTCCTTTTTCAACCATACACCCGAACAAAATATACTGTTAATACAAGAACAAAAACCATTTCAAAGTTTTCTCTTACAACAAATTTAGCTCAAGAGTTACCGGGAGATTTATAACTACCAGTTTCAGTCGTTAATGAACGTCGAAAGATTCGCAATACAAATCGTACATTACGACACACAAATAACAATTGAACAAAGTAACGAGCTCATTATGAAAATCCAAACATAACTACGTTAAACCACCAGATTCCCGTATCTTCCGACATAATTTGTGCACAAGTAAGTCATTATATGTTTTAAATGATGTAACACACGCGGTAATAATTTATTAAAATTAGCGCCCATCTATCATTAACAGCCCAATGGAAATTCTCTAGTGAGTGGAAAACCTCGACAAGCGCACAAAAATTAACCACACATTTTCAATCTGTTTTAAGTCTGAAGATCTTAGAATTCAGTCAAGGACTCACATCTCTGTAGTGGTGGGGGCCTTCGAGCACCTTGAGAGCGATGAACTTCTTGAGGTGAGTGATGGTGGCTTGGGCAGAACATCTGATGAATTTGCTCTTAAGGGGAGCCAGGCTGCAGCACTTGCACTCCAGCATGATATTCACCTGGGCACAGCAAGACATACGTCATCGTGTGCGTCTGACGTCATCCCACAACTTCATACACACGAGGAACTACTACTTACACTCGAGCATGATATTCACCTGGGCAGAGCAAGACATACGTCATCGTGTGCGTCTGACGTCATCCCACAACTTCATACACATGAGGAAACCACTACCTACACTCGAGCATGATATTCACCTGGGCACAGCAAGACACGCATAGCACCGAACGTAGACGGTCTGCAACAGGTTTTCATCTCACAACGTCATACAAATACCTACACGAAATTACTAGTACGCCACTGAGAATTAGTGTAGCGTAGCTAACTGTGATGAGACAAGGGTGAACAACTATGTGAGTTTGTTACTAGGGAGATCGACTCAGATTTTGCTGATCTTATTCAACAAGTTAACCTGACTAGCATATGTTAACAAGATAAATAAGTATTTTTTGCCTAATATTATGAGTGTTGCCATGACTACATGATAAACCCTCTATTTCCGTAGAAAAAAGTATAATAATATACTTTAGATGCCACCACTCACATCGCCTCAATTTTCTATTGCAAACTAAGATAGTCAAAATGAGCTGTAACCAACCCTTTTAAATAAAGGAGTGGAAATAAGTACAAGGTATAAATTTTTAAGAATTTTTTTCTTACTGCACAAATTCCTCTGAAAATTTGTGAAAGGAACGTAGATTGTATGGGAACCAGTATACATATTCGATTTTATAATATGTTTTATAATA
>VOMN01122093.1:0-21646 GCA_014899125.1 Orchestia grillus
CCGTTGTCCTCGACGATAACACCCAAGTCTCTAAGGGAGTTTTTTTTTCTATTTCCATTCCTCTTCCGTTTTGTATAAGAACCTGTCATCTGGGTGCTTTCCATACCTAATCAGTTCGAACTTGCCTTCGTTGAATTTTCTATTTTGTCCTTAATGCAAGACAGTAAAGGTTCAAAGTTTCGCATTTCCCACGAAGGAGGTCTGTAGACTAAGACGAGGGCAAGTCTCAGGTGGTTGAAATACAGTACTAAGTATTCCACCGCCCCATTAGGGCCAGCTGTCAGGACGACTGCGCGGGATACTATTTCAATCCTGACGAATTGGGCGACTCCACCTTTCTTTTTGCCCTGTAGTCTATTTTCTCTACACAAGGTAAATCCCTTTATTTCCACTTCGACGTCCGGTACTTTCTCGGTCAAATGGGTCTCTACGACGGCCACAATTTCTGCATTTTCAAGAAGTGCTCTTTCTCGTAATATGTTCACTTTATGTTTTTGCGATACGATCCCAAGCCTTCGATGTTGCAGCTCAGTACGTTACTATCCGTAGTTTTGTTTTGCAATTTATGCGACAGGTACAGACCTGGGCCTTGTTACGTGCAGTAGATAACAACACGCTATGCTCAGTAGGTAGCTACACGGTTCGTACCGTAGGTAACAACACAAAACTTCGCCGTCACATATGCCCACGAGCCAGCGGGTGTATTTTTGGGAAGAATGATGTAACGCAATTGATTGTAATATTTCATTGTTTGTAGCGAGCAAAGCTGCACACCTGCTGAATGAATTTGCTCGCTCTATCACCACACTGACCTGCTTCTCGAGATCAGGCGTCCAGCTCAACACCATGACACCGTCGGGATCCAGGGAGGTGGTGTGGGTGTGCTGGAGGGCCGTGACCACCTCCAGCTCTGCCACTGCGACATCGTAATTAGATAGACTGCCCACACTATCTCCGCCGTCATCATCGTCAGGACCGTGACTGCTGTGGGAATGTGTTCCGTGGTCGTGATTTTCATGGCCACCTATGAAAAGGATCTCTGAGAGCAATATTGCCAATGTAAGGATTTGTCCCTGCAATTTACCCATTTTTGAAATGCTCCTCAGCCCAAAATTTACGTTTGTTCTTCTTCTCACAGCTGGTCACTTAGAAGTTTTCTGAAAACAAAAGTTTATTTGATATATCCGTGAAATACACACTAATAACATTATTCCTCTTTTTGATTTGCAAATGAACTGTTTTAGAATTCACAAAATGGCTAAGAAGTTCTTTGTTCGATCATTTACAATATCTTCTTGTAAATATTTCCATGCAGCTGAAATGTATATTGCGTAGGCTTTAACCTTACGGACATACATGCACTACATGAAGAGAATTTCGGATATTCAAAGGCTTAGTTTAGACATGGTCGGCATATACTCATACAACCAACACTTCCCAAGTCTACCATATTATGTACAAAGAACTATTCAATATTTTCGTAATATTTCTTCGATAAGATAGCTGACAACGTCTGATTATCCATGCTTACTCTTTGAAATAAAATCAATTCAAATCAAAATTTGTATAATTTGTTAAAATTTCAGTTTGACTAACTTTAAAAGCGTCACCCAGACTAACTTTGGTCGACTTGCGAAGAGGAGGCCGCCAATTGTATTTGATTCTGACAGCTATTTCCATTTTACTTTATTCTAATTAAAATGATCGGAACAATACAGAAAAAATCTTTTCGAATGATGTTAATACTTTGTACTTTCACTTATTCTTAGGTTCTCTATTACAACTTGGAAACATCATATACTGCTTTTTGACACTAGGCAATCTACAAATGTTTCATCATTCTACTTTCTCTGTCATTTATTATGAGAAAATATTCTCTCAAAGTCATTTAAATCGTTATCATTATCTCTATATCAAGTAATGTTATTTTTTTCGATTTACAGATTTATAATTCTCTTTCTAACTTAAGCATTAGTTTCTTTTATTTCATGAATGTCACATTCTTTAAAAAGTTGTTTGAACCAAAAAAGCGTTTTTGCCTCTCCAAGTTAAGTACAAGTTCACATTTAATTTAAAAAAATTCAAATCCGAAAATTAACGTGGCATTGAGTATCAACATATGATTTTAGAGGTGATTACCGTTGGCGTAGTCACAGAAAGATCAGAATCGCTGCTCTGTATAATTGTACACAAGCGCAGCAGCTCGGAGGCTAAGAGACCGGGAAGTGAGCGACGTAAAATAATTTAAAAGTACCACTCGAGTAATGTGAAATTCATCAGGGTAAAAGAGGACAATTGTCGTCAGGCTTTCTTGATAAGAAGTTAGAAAGACTGTGACGGAAAAGGAACAATGGCACCGAGATCTGTGAAATAGATTGTGCTCGCAAAGTAAAGCGAAGTGCAGGGCTAAAGAATAAAGATAGATTTTATTTAAACGTATTTCTTTACTTCAGAATTTTACCCACTTTACTAAACACGTATCAATAGTTTATACTTATTCTTGTATAAATGACAAATCTGGTATAAAAAGGTAAACTTAAGCGTGAGATAGCAAGCTAACACTGAATTTTTAAATCACCCTTAAGCAGAATTCAAAGAAATGGCAGTTTCAAAGCGCTCATAAGAGTACGGCAAGTAGTACTCAGGTTTACCGTGATACCAGTACGACAACTGTGATTTATTCCCTCGCAAAATAGAAACGAGTACATTTCATCGATAATAGACATAAATAAATGGCACAAATAAATGCCTTTTCTCGATTGCATATAAAATATATGTTTGTAATAAATATTTGGCTTGCATTCCGAAAATTGTCGATGGTTTGATCTATAATTGGCTATTTTCACTCCCACTTCAGGTTTAATTTATTGACTCTTCTCATCATCTGTTCTCCTAGAGAGAAGTAGGTCATTAGTGCCAATTGACTGTTTTATAAATTGAATGAGATTTAAAAGTCAAACTGTATTCAAGCCCCTAAGTATGTTTATCCAAAAACTCTTGCTTGTAGTACTGAAGAAACAAAACATCTCATCGAAACGACTTCTTATCATTGTCGTGGAGAACGAGCATCGAAAATGTTCCAAAATCTACATATTTTCAACTTTACCTGCACTCCCAATCTTGTCTGAAAAACCTAACAAAAACACTGACGCCACATTAATGAATTTTGTACATTTTCCAGAATTCGCTCAGCTTATTTGCAAGAGCACAACCACTCTAGCTACAGAACTGCTGCTGCTCCAGGGAGCAAGTGTCGTGAAGGCGTAGCCGTGTGGACTAGATGCCTACTGTAAGGAATATCCTGTCACGGTACGAGGCAGTCTGAGCCTCGTCTCTCGTCATTGTATTGAGAACCATTCGTGCGCTGAATTCGTTGCCAAACTCGGTCCGCGCAAATATTACGCACAAAAATGTTCGCAACGTGCTCTGCAATAACCAAAGGTATTACAGTATTGTACGATCTAGGCAATCTATTGGGGGGTTGCAGTCTAAACGTAGTGACATTTTGCTCGTCTATAGGCCAGAAAAATAGCCCTTGTACATTCAACATTACTAGGAATGTATACAGAAAATTGATTGATAAGCTCGAAAATCCATTGAAAATAGGTTTTAATATATGTGTTTTGTTTTATCTTTGTCCTGCTTCGTTGCTAATCGACTTTTGTGCACGTGCGATTATTTCTATCACGTTGCTTTTCTTGCTGGACGTGATCAGCCAAGCAACTCCCTCGCCGTGCTGCCAGGGAGTCGGTTCACCTCAACTCCACCAATTGTACTAACTGATACTTCACGACAAGTAGACCCTGTGATTCAAAGTCATCTTCCAAACTTTAAATTGAAAATTGCAAAGTCTTTCATCATCTTATAAAGTGATGGACAAACATCTACAATCTGGAAAGCTGATGCCTATTTATCGACGTTGGTTTTTAACTCAGAATATTCTACTCGCCACAGCATGAAGATCCAAGTACAGGTAAAAAGTTCAATTAGTCACTTTAGAGTTCCTCTTACTTTTGTAGTGAAAGTTTTAACTAATGGTCCACAAAACCATCGCAGTTTCTTTGGAAATGTGGCCTTCAGCGATGTAGCATCCAAAGCTATATTTCTTTTATTGCCTAATAGAAAAACGCAGAGGACTATTTAGCTGGAATTTTAGCACCCAGCCTAATTTGGATTCCTGCCTATTTATGTTCGCTCGGTCGTATGCCTCCGCAGCAACTGTTTGTCTCAGGCTGCCCTCGCGCGCACGTAAATGATTCTTTGCTGCATCTCGGAAAACAAGTTTCTCGAACACTGATATGAATGTACGTTCTTTTCGCTTTCGGGGTACGAAAAAATTAAGTTTTTCCAAAGTACACACTAGCGCTTCCGTAAAGTAAAGATCTGGATCAAAGAGGAGTCCCTTCGACGTAAATTCCCTTAACATGATATTAACGTGCAAAAGAATGAATACATAATTCTATTAATTCCACAAAATGAATGCATATTTTTTTCAATTTGTACGTGCGCGTTGAAATTTCCAATAGTCAACGCGAGCATACGTTGTTGAATTTATATTGTAGCACAAGTTGAAAACGTATTGTGAAACTGCTTTCTGCGAAAAACTCCGATTTAAGAATTTATGTTCGAAAATGAACTTTTTTGCTACCAAAAAAAAAGAACACTGACTCACATACATACGTGAAATGATTAAACTTCGATTTCCAACCTACATTACAGCAGTAATACGAAAAAGTTACCATAACGAGCAGCTGACGAGAAGCAGTTTCGTATTAAATTTTCCAATGCCCTTAAATAGGAGAACTTAGTCTCATAGCTCCTGCTCCGTAATTGTGAACCTTTGAATTGTAAATGAACGGTTTCTTCGTGAGGCTTATTACTCCACGTATTGTATAAAGTGTGTTTGAGAAAAATTATTCATATGATGTTAATTAAAACAGTGCGCTGTACGTAGCACTCTTGGCTGCTACAGGGAGCGTCAGGTAATGAACGAATTAAGAGCGCCTCAGTCTCATAATTAGGCCGGAGTCCAGTGACTACATCCGAACTTCAAGTCAGCCAAATAATTTCTAATTTCACGCACATTTCAGCGCTGAAAATAAGGAATACTACGTTACATTAGGATACATTTTTTAATTTGAACTTAATATTAACTTGGAACTTATTTCGACAAAATGATCAATTCTGGTAATTTTTTCTTCCACTTAGAACGAGGATGGTTTTATCTTTTAGTTTTCATCTCGTACCACTGATCAATAATACCGAGGGCAAAATATATATTAATATTTAAAAATGAACAATTACGAACATCGAAATTCGTTTGTCAATTTCAATACAATGGGTATTCACTGACAAGATATAAGTGAGTTCAAAGCAAGGAAGATTTGGGCACTATGCCGGTGCTCAAATATATTTTGTGCTCTCTTTGAGCACAAAATATATTATAGTTTCCTCATAATTGTGAGCGAAAGAAATTGTTTTCTTGCATTAAGATACAAGCTAC
This sequence comes from Orchestia grillus, assembly GCA_014899125.1. Classification (NCBI taxonomy): domain Eukaryota; kingdom Metazoa; phylum Arthropoda; class Malacostraca; order Amphipoda; family Talitridae; genus Orchestia; species Orchestia grillus. The sequence continues at coordinate 5,504 of VOMN01122093.1, forward strand.
GGAAGTCAATTCACGAATGGAGGGTCACCAAATTTTTAGCTGTGATTCATGAGAAAAAATTATCATAAAATCTCCATCAAAATACGATCTGAAAATACCCCTATGTTAATAGTTCCTGTATGGATAAAAAATATATATTTTGAAAAATGCATATCAGAAATTTAATTTGGTTTTCCTTCAGCAGAAAAGGTACGTCTGGTACGGCCAGAAATGAGAAATATGGCCAGCAAGTTGCTATACATATAGTTCTCGTATGTATCTATCAAAAAGACAATGAGGGAAATTGCTTGGCCGAGAAAAAATTATGAAAAAGAAACATTTGTTCCGTATCTTAAGAAATTCTAAATGATGTCGAGTTATTTAGCAATTTTCGTTTATAAAATACTGAACTGGAGACTATTTTTATTTTTGAGTTTCCATTCAAATTCACCGCCACGAATAGATATGAACCGTCGGTGCTGTGCATCTCTAACGCCCAACCGCGAAACGGCGGGCTCCAGGCCTGGCAGTAGCAAACTTGTGTCGGAACCTACGAGCAGAATATTCAAACCGACTGTTGGACGAAGAAGATGAAACCAACTAGTCAGTTTTTTGCTCACTGATCAAAATTACGTATTTTTCAGAATGAAGGAGAACACTGTACTGGCCTAATTCGATATGAATCGGTTGTGAATTTCTCTTCACTAATTGGTACTCCATTTTAGGCTAAAGCACCCTACCAATGTTCATGGCTCGGCTCAAGTGATTCTGATATTACGTCCACTCGTAGTTCAGAATCCGACTCCAGCAGGTATCGATGCTCCCCGCACCGCAAGTATTTGAGAGAGACCCATACAGATCTTTCGTAGTGAAACCTTTAACAGAACCGATATAGTCTTTTCGGCTAACGATAAAGTTATGTAACCCAGGGTGTAGATAATTACACTAGTACTTATTCCACCATGAATCCATGCAACCAGTATTTAAAATCGAACAATGTAAATAAAATAGACAAGCAACGGTATACTGAGTTAAAATATTTTAAGCGGAAATTCAGATTCAAGCTCTACTTGCTAAGCTCTATTGGCTGCTAATATTTCGTTCGTTTTTTGTCATAGTTTTTAGTGTTATCGAAAATTCTAAAAACGCAATACTTCGTTCGCAAACGAACGAGTTTACATAGTTCTAAACCACGGAAATTTTCATACCACTATCTGCGGAAAAATTATAATCCTAACGCATCAGTTAACTACTTTATACGACTTTAGAGCCGCCTTTACGTGGTCACATTGTTCTCCTTATTTTATCCGATCACGCTCCACATTTGCATATTGTTCCGATAAAAAAAGCGCCACTTACGAGCACCCCTTAATTCAAGCCTGCTTTAATCAGATAATTTCCATTCACTAACTAAGTTTAAAAGCCTTCCGGTGAAATAATTTTCATATTACTCAAGCAGTGCCACTCGAGAAGGTCGACAGAAATTCATGAGCGTACTTTAGCCATAAGCGTTCATATTTCGGTATAAATAGGCAGGGTATTTACACGCTGTGTGGCACAAGTGGAGCTCAGTCCGACGACAGTGCCCTCCAGAGAAGCTTAATATTTACTTTAGGAAGCGTCGACTCAAGTTCGGGACTCTTCGATAGTTTCCGTGAGAAGTCAATAAGCCTGTTCATTTCGTAGTCTGTAAAACAGAGTATTCAGTTTTCTATTTATATTACGGAAACGGTGCTCGATTTAATATACTGCTACTTGCCTATTGCTACTGAAATGAAAAATTAAATCGTCAATCACTTTTACCAGAGTAAATTTTAAAAAGTTGCGATAATTTGCTGTGTAGCTCTAAGACAACATTCATCAATTAAAATTCGAGGAACGTGAATCATGGACAAGTTTTCTGTTGCACTTTTAGCTGCAGTTGCGGCAGCAGTGGGAGCACAGCCTCAACCATCTCAGCACCAGAAATACGGCGCTTATCAAACATACCCAGACATTCAATCCGGAGACCTGCCACAGTATGAAAATCCCTTCCCGTTCTCACGAGATGAAGCTCTAGGCTGTGCCGCTTGTCTGGACTCGTGCCACGTCCCTGATAACGCCTGCAATTGCGTCAGGCATGATCCGTGTTTTGTGAACAGGTATTCAGCTCAAAGATCTTACGAAGAGCAATCTCACAACGAAGTGATAATTGAACCAACGAATGGACTTGAGCAGGAATGTGCTCTTCCATGTTATGAGGTGAATGAATTTGGTGTTTGTTCACCCATTCCGCTCTGCCAAGAACTTTCAGCTTCTCTTCCTAGAGATGACAACCAACTTGTTCCCCAAATTGTCCAGCAGCTTTCTCCATCGCCTGATCATCGTCCATTCGTCCTTCCTCCACCCTTTGTCCGCCGACCGACACTTCCAGAAAACCTGGCGAACTTTCCTTCTGCTGTGCCCGCTTCTTCCGCGCTTCAGTGGACCTCGCCAGGAGTTAACGTAGAAGCTGATGACTTCCGGGACCGGAAGGAAGCTTTCTTTGATCGACTGAAGAGTGATCAGGGTACAGTACATGTACAGTACAGTGGGGCACATAAATTACAGATTGTTTCAATGTTCGTACCAGCCTCGTATTTTTTAATAGAAATGTATCAGCACCTGATATAGGCATGACGCTCTTAATGAAATTGGTCATCCGTAATGTGCAGATGATCAATTTTTTGCTCACGAGCACTGTTACTCTTGAGAATGAAATCACTTCGAAAATGTACTGTAAGTATAGTTTGCTTTTGTTTGTTTTCTTGTGTGCCCAGGATATTTGTTTTACTGCTCAGAGTAAGTCGGGATATCAATCAGTGTCAACTATTAAAGAACACGGGCGGGCTCAAGTCACAATTGCCTGACGTCAACACCGGTAAAGAAATTGCAGTATTTCTACTTATTCGTGGTATGGCTTTTCCAGTAGTGGTAGAAACGTCAGTGTCACTGTACAAGAGAATAGCTCATAAAGAAAAACTACCGCTCATATCTCTCATCTCCCTGAAATGTATGAAAACTCTTATAAATGAAATTAACGCTTCTTTAAAACTAACTCTTTGACATCGATTACCTACCTCGGTGAATTACAAATGGTGTATTGAAGAATTTGGACGAAATCAACAACAACAAGACCAAGGCGAGACCCGCGGTGGGGAAAAAGTTCATCGCATCATTCCCATGCTGCTGATGGAAGGCTAAGGTCCAGAATTTCAGCGAATTTACTGAAACAAATCAACGGAAACTTGAAAAACAAAACTTCCCTTTGTTGACCTCGGTAGATGGAACGCACGTCGTGCGATTGCGGTGAGTGTAAGAGACAGGAAAGAATCTGCTTTGTCGCTACCCTTGACGTCATAACAGACCCGTGTGGCGAGGTGGCGAGAGGGGGGAGGGGCTGAAGACAAATGTACACCACAGCACATCGACTGCACTCGTGTTGTATAGCACATTGTAAATGCTTGCCAGCCAAATGAGGTACGTAAGAAACTCACTGAAGTTCAAAATCATGCAAGTGCTTAAGATTGTCAGTATATCCGGTCGGTTCAACTATTCTATCTAGAAAATACATACCATTTCCTATCTTTTAAATCTCTACGTCATCTCTGTTACCTCAACTGTCTATGTTCACTCTTATGCTATTTCCTCATCTCTGTCACTTCAACTGTCTACGTTCCCACGTATCCTATTTTCTCATCTCCGTCAGTTCAACTGTCTACGTTCGCTCGTATTTTCATCCTTCAAACACATACAAGTTCACAAAACTTTGGAATAGACAGCATTTATGATGATTTTTTACAGACGAGGTCTCGGTAACATTTGCTATCTGTGATATTCTAACTAATAAACCAATTCTTAAATAAATAAAGGCGTTTCTAAAATATTACAATATTACGTACTACTTAAAAATGGTTAATTCTTGTTAAGAGCTCATCTTACGACGCAATAAGTCCCTTAATCCTTGTAGATGTTGTATCGTAAAACAGCTTTTAAAAAGCAAGTAATAAAATGCAGTAAGTTATACGACAGCTTTAACCGTCGCTTCGTTAAGTGAGTGTCAGTGGGCTGTGTTGAGTGAGTGTCAGTGGGCTGTGTTGAGTGAGTGTCAGNTCAGTGGGCTGTTGAGGGAGTGTCAGTGGGCTGTTGAGTGAGTGTCAGTGAGCTGTGTTGAGTGAGTGTCAGTGGGCTGTTGAGTGAATGTCAGTGGGCTGTTGAGTGAGTGTCAGTGGGCTAGGTAGAGTGAGTGTCAGTGGGTTGTTGAGTGTCAGTGGGCTGATGAGTGAGTATCAGTGGGCTGTGTTGAGTGAGTGTCAGTGGGCCGTTGAGTGAGTGTCAGTGGGCTAAGTAGAGTGAGCGTCAGTGGGCTGCGCTTTGAGAAATTGATTAATGTCAAAGCTCTCATACAAAAAATAGGAAATTGCTAAAGCGATCTCCATACATCAGGTTGTGATGAAAGTTTTGTCCATTTTTTAGTTATAGTTTTTGGCCATCATTACAGAACTTTCCTCACAACCTGATATTTCTTTAATGTCAAAATAGGTCTAACTTAAAAAAGTAAGCCTCTAAATTCGAACATAACTCAAAACTTCAAAACATATCTGATGACCCTTCTTTTGTGTTATTCAATATATCATGTATTCATTATAATTGTGCTGTACATCGAGTGGCAGCTATTTTAATGTGAAATTTGTTAATACGCCTTTGCATGTAGAACAAGCTGTTATTTCTATAATGTCCACGATAACTCATTGATGTACAATGAATATTATTTTCTATTTTACAAATTGTGATGACACTGCTTTTACAAAGGGAAGAGAAATATTTTATTTCGGTTGATTCGTTCTATCCTAAAATTAAACTTCTTTGCCTAAAGGTACCTCAAGAATTATTCGATGCAGTAATACTGAATTAAAAAGCGAATTTTCAAAGAATCCAGGATTGGGTGCAGAAGTCTTACTAAGTCCCACGTGTCGGAAAGTCCCAGGAACACAAGAAAAGAGAGCACTACGCCTTGGATGTCCGACAAGTCGTGCAGTTATAACGCATCACTGCCTGCAGCCCTCACACCGTCACTGTCCACCGGCACGCCACGCTTGTGGGGTGGACAGACAGAGTCCTCTCTGTGCTCAGCGTCACTCGTCATATCTTCGTGTGTACGTTTGACAGTAAGAGTAATGAAGTAATGCTGACTCAATGTTATCAATACAAGATGAAGTTGTTAGTCCGACATGAAAAAACTTCTAATTCTAAATCCAAGCTAGCAAGTACACTACTTGTATTTAACAGCTAACGACGCTCCACGCCCGTATTTCTGAATCTGTAAATCATGCACAGCCATTTAATATAGCTGTCGCTGTTGATTATCAACTTGGAGTATATACTGTACCAGGGTAAAATTAGATTTAAATCAGAGGGATCAGTACCTCAATCTTCGCCGGACTGCTTATTAGAAATGAACGAACAATATCCTTCAGGAGGAACTCAGTCCTCACTAGACACCCAGAACTCACACGTATGTCCGATTCTGAGAACATCAGTTTGCCTGAGTCGCCTCAGTGCCAGTGTGGGTAACCGTACATAGGCTCTCTGTTGGCCCACCCCATTAACGACGCCATATAATTTGGAGGTCTCACTCAGGACCAGCAGTAGCTCTGCAACCACCGTACTGTGATCACACTCCACTCAACTGTAGCTTGGCGTTCTTTTCTGGTGTTCACAAACTTGGAAGTAAAACGCCTGTCATATTGGCTTGGAAAGACTTGACTCACGCAAGTCTGGTAACTGCTCAACAACGAAAAATTGTAATTCACTCTACGGTATAGAATTTAAAACAATTTACTTAATACAAAATAGTTTCACTCTCGAAAAATATACAAGTGCTTCACTTGATGCTGAACATCAACGAAAAGAATGTTCCCTCAACTGTTGCTCCTCTCAGGAACGGTTGCACTGCTGTGTGCGCTGCCCGTCGAAGCTCGAGCCAATGGCCAACTGCGACCTCCACTCGGCCCGGCTGCGCCTCGAGTTGAGGCAGCAACGCTCAGAGTTTCTACAGGTGTCGCACACCTTCACGCGGTAGGAGCGGACAGTTCGCAGTTTTCTCCAGGAAATTCGAGTTCTATCATAAAAAGATTCCGCCGTAGTTACTCAGGAACACCAGGATCCCGAGGATCCCCAGGATCCCGAGGACCCCCTGGATCCCGAGGACCCCCTGGACCCCCTGGACCCCCTGGGCTCCCTGGAATCCCAGGACTCATCGGTCAACCTGGCGACCCGGGACCTTTAGGGGCAATTGGGGACTCGAATATGTGCCGAGCGTGCTCGGGGACGTGCTACAAGAGAGCCTCCAACTGCGACTGTCGGCTGGATATGGCGTGCGTCAGGCAACGACGGCAAAGCAGGAGCAGGAGGCAGCGCCTCAGGCGGAGGATGGGGTGAAGGTGCTCTCAATCCTACCTTGGCCACGAAAAATAAAGCACGTTTTTGACCACTTACTTAATGAGAGACGAACCTGTGGGGCTCATAAATTGAATAAAAGTATTATGGGTGGCAGAAGAGGACAATTCCCAAGGTGCAATGGATTTCAATACTAGCCGTTCCTGAGTTAACCAACAAGTAGAACAGATTTCGTTTCGTTTATATTTTCGTTTACCTATAGATGATACAGTAGGTAAGAATTTTTGTGTCGCATTTTAAATTCTTAGAATAATTTCGTCCACACTGGTTACCAAGTTTCTTTTTTTTTTATTTGCTGTGATCATTTTACCTCGACTTCGAATAGACTGGGGCCTTAAATTGGAATATGATGACGATGTACTCTAACGTACAGGCAAATCGAGCCTTAACAGATCGTCAGAAATCCATAACCCAAAAACTATTTTATTGACCAGGAATATCCCAAGCGATTCCTTAATTATAATTGCAGCTCAATTTCACCTCGTTATTTCAACTTGATCTATAATCGAAATTGTGGGAACAATGACTCGGAACGACGGTGTAGCTCGGCCGCTCGTTGCTGTCTGTGTATTAAACGTCACCCTGTGTTAAATTCCGTTCTGTCTGACTATAATCTAGTTACTCTTGTGAACAATGCTAATTTGAAACATATCTGTACAGAAACGCTTCTGCCAGTTGTACATTTCTGGAAATTTATAGTGTCTATTTTACACTTACACATGTATGTAGGTATATAAATATTTACCTGAATATCTTATTTTTATTCTTAAATTTTATTAACCACCCTTAGCATTTGGAAATATTTGGAAACATTTATTTACTACAAATAATTTATATCAGATACAGGTTTACAATCAAACGAGGAATGACGAAGAACCGGGGTCAGGATGTACACCACATGTGGACCCGAAATAATATGAAATAATAATGTTGCCAATTAAGTGCGTGTCAATTATTTCCCCATTTTACCATTTATTTCTGCCCACTGTAAAAAAACATTTGAAGGTAGACACAAATACTGTTTCGGCCCCTTTACTGGCTTGCCTCACTCCGCTGCTTGGAGACAATGTGACTCTTGTCCTGAAGTTACCTAATGCATTCCATTCATAAAATTTCCATGTTAATATCTTAGCCGAGATCAGTGCCTCAAGACCTGAACGCAGCTCCAAATTTTGAATTTTGCAACAGAAGTAGCGTAGTAGTACTTTGAACTTTGCTACAGAAATAGGCATAATAGTACTTGGAACTTCGCAACAGATGTAGGCGTAGTAATACTGTGAATTTTGCAGCAGAAGTAGGCGTAGTTATATTTTTCTAAACTCATACTTGCTTACCGTACCATGGAATAACGTAGTCTTGTGATTCTTTTCTTCTTTTGCAGTGACATGAAGATATCCAATAGTGTTATTTTATGACAGTGCTGTTCTAGGCGAACATGCCGGCCCCGTACACGTAAATGAGCAGGTGAAATAAAATGCGCTTCTCCTAAAAATTGCTCGCTGATCTGTGGTCCACGTTTGTCAAACTCTTCTAATTACGGAAATCTGTGGGCGACCACATAGTGCGATCACATGCTGAGAAACTCGTCACAATTGATGAGTTGTTGGAAAGTATATCCAGAAATGCACACACCATCAATCGAAGCGCTGTTGTGACGGCCTCGATAGAACACGGCTGCGAACTAACGCTCGTTCCAAATGGCAGCCCTGTAAACACCAGAGCTGTCGCTGGGGAGGCGCAGTAGTTGTAACAGTTGAGCTTGATTCTCATAGCCTTATCTCATCCGGAGTGGCCTGCCACTTGATGATTTACTTTCATGAGCCGTTCTCCTCGATGTGCTTCAGCATGAGTGCTCCTTGTTGTGAAAAAGAATTAGTACGCAATTTTACCTTTGTCTGGAATAACGGGAAAAGATAACATAAATAAAACTGATAATTAATATACTGACGTTGCGATTATTCAATTGTTTTCATCAACTGAATAATGAAATTGGATGCCTTGATTATTTAAGTAAAAACTTCGTTTTAGCTAACTACTTCGATATCATTGATATCTTTTTTTTAAATAAAGAGTAATGGCTCTCGTGAGGAATATCCTGTCGTGCTTCTCTAAATTACGAGTACAGCTCAATGATATTGTGCTAAATAAGTTACTCCACATCGTATATACTGATTATGTTCGTATGAATGCAGCTCTCACTGTGGCTATATTATCAAAGACGTCCCTGTGCCTCCTTGTAAAGAAAATATTCTTTAGCTGAAGATGCCTCCGTCCTCCTTGTAAACTCGCTCTAACCTTCATTTAGGTCAATCCCACCTCACAGATACTATTGAGAGCCTGACTAGGAGAATTATATGCGTGCTGAGTCTTTCGATGCAAAATCTCTTTTTTATTTAAATTTTTATATGAAGTCATTTTTTTGTGCATGTGCCCGTTTTTATTCATATAACTCAACAGTTGAAGTTTAGAGACTAAAGTTATAACATAGAACATACAGAGGTTTGAAGTTTCAAACCACTTTTCACAATTAAAAAACTCAACATTGATTCGTGTAAGAGCGGTTATGGTCCGATGCTACACTTGGCATGTGAACTCGAGTGTTTCCGCTCCAGCCTGCAGGACTTGAATGAATCGTCATTTTTCGAGCAAGCTCGATACGAAAGACAAAATTACGGCACGATCGCAGCTTTGCATCCTGTTAGATACGAACGATGGGTGAAGTTGGTGGGCGTGAAACTGATAAACTTATTTTGTTTTATAAGCAGCATTCCTGATGGTAATTGCGAAACTTCTAAACGGCTGAAAAAATTACCAGCTGTACTTCTATTTTTAGTTTTAGAAACTAATCTTAACCTTCTTTCTTAATAATAAATGAATGCATTATGGTATCGCATTTCATTTCCCAACACCATCCTAAACGTCATTTCTAGTGCTTCCCTTTTCCGATACCGAAATATGCAGCTACCCATCAGTACAATTGGCCCTATCTGGCACTGATGTAGATTATTCAATTGACTCAGCCCCGACCACGCCAATACCACTGGCTGCTGCAGACGCCCAGACATGCATGCTGAGCAGCAGCGGTTGTCCGAGGTCACTTGGTGCTAGAACGTCAACAAACATGCACAGAACAAAGCACAGATAATGAGTTTTAAAGACCACTGCGTCGCGCTGCTATCAAACTATATTCTGAGATCACGGCCCACCCTACTCGTCTAGTCAGATTCTATACACGTTTTTTTGAGCACAGGATTGGTGCAAACATAATCTATCTGTTTGCTTGCTTACAGGAACATGCAAATCGTTCGAGTAAGCCACCTAGCTTTAAGCCTGCTATTCAGTTTCAGTGCCGGAACAAGAGTGTAGGAGCAAATTAAGAGTTCCGGAACAGAGGTGTAGGAGCAGATTAAGAGTTCCGGAACAGAGGTATAGGAGCAGATTATGTTCGTGAACTGAAGTTCCACGGTGTTTGTAATGAGATAATTCTAAAAAACTCTGAATAACTTGAATAAATAGTCATTGTATTTTGTGAAAGTGACAAATTTCATATAAATTTACGAGGAAAAAAATTATTATAAAATTCAGCATTCTGTGTCTGCAGTCTCATCATTAATTTTACAGCAAACAAGTCGCGATTGAAATATAGAGATTCCATGAAAACTCCTGTATTCTGTAATGAAACACGTCTATTACTAATAATACAATTGTATTGTGACTGTCAGACAATGCGTTAGTTTTACTCGCTTCAAATAGCTTTTTCTGTAGGTCTGATTTTTTCGTCCCTCAAGATACGATTTATACCAGCGACGGCAAAAACAGAACATTTAAAGAGAAATAAAAGTACACTTCAATATTCTCGATTTTCTCACCACTGGATCTTCACAAATTACGAATAAGAATGAATAGGATTGTCGCGAATCATATGTATTCAGACGCAAATCAATTCTAAAATCATTGTTCAATAATTTCCAGTTTTTTCACAGTCGATCTTGTATTTATTTGGTACGACTGTTTGATCAATTTATATTGTTTAACCATGAATTCCCTTCTGCTAACTTTAAATGATGTCGATGGCTCACTTAGGCCAATATAATTATAATCGAGAGATGAAGATAAAAATACCCCACGTTAAATCATGCTAGAAAGCAGAACATGTCTCCCAATACGGTGTCAATAAGGAAACTTTTTGTATAGAACATTTTCTCAGAATAAAAGTTAAAATACTATGTTTCAAAGCATAAACCTCTAGTTAATTAGAATTACCTGTGTCTTCACAAGCACGATTAAAAACCCTAGTACCCCAGTTTTGGGCTTGTGTACCTCAGTTCCAGGGGCAGATGCCAGGGGCTCCCTTCATGAGAACTGCCTAATTCGGAGGAGGCGCAAGCCGTACGGGGCCCTCGTGTAGGTTGCCTCCCAAGGTTGAGCGCAGGCTGGGCGCGTCCCTTAAAGCGCGTCCTCAGTTGGCCACTTCCAGCAACATCAGGAAGGTGAAGTGGAAAGTCTGCAGTCTACCCAGAAGTCTCGTCGTAATTCCTGCGAATCAAATTCACCTTCCTTTCGAGTTTTTAAATACAGGCGTGCATTCTCTAGACGGCCTTTGCGTTTCTCAAGATCTTCTTACGGATACTCGTGTAGCGTCTTGACTGGACGATCTAATAAGTGCACTTGACTGCACTTAGAGTGCAAAATTTATTCTGAATCAAATGGACAGCGAAAAGTGTGCGCACAATTTCATCCAGTAGTTAAAAAAATCGTGCATGAGTCCCCCGTGTTTAAAATGCTTTCTTTTTGTCAATTCTTCCGTGAGCTCCTTGTTTCTAACCCGTGCGTCCACCTTCTTTTTGGTGCGATAATGAGTTCAAGTTACTTGTAATAAACATTGGTATAATTACGAAGGAAGGACTTTCCTTTTAAAAATAGAACACGTGAGTTTAATATTTCGATATGGAGGGCAATTGGAGGTTGAAAGTAACTGCAGGAATCATTATCACTTTGCTGTGCATCGGCTTATTATCATATGCTGTTGTGAGGGCCCTGACCATAGCTCCCAGGACGTACCCTGCGAGGCTGGAGGTTCCTCGCTGTGATGATCCGAACACCAAGATCGTCTTAACTCCAGAAGGCAGATCTAGTGAAGCTTACCTACGTGCTCTGGAAACGGGGTGTTACCAGCACCAGGAATGAAGATGCGAGAGAACCACCCTGGTCCAAGCTTTAAGAATTTTCTAAGTGTACAGTTATTCATGAATAAATATAAGTGTTAAGTGCGTGCTAAATGTTTGCGAAATGTTTGCGCGACAGGCCGCCATGTCGCAGACTCCCAATGAATGCGCAATAAACTGCCGAATGTTTTTGGTGTAAATTAGTACATATCAAATCAAATTACTCTAGTTCAAATTTCGTCGTGTAAACTCTCCGGACAAAAATTAGTCATCTATTGATATTCCACTTCCAGTGTATTGTTTCTTGAGCTCCTTTCCAAGATAACAACTGTCGGGTGCATCGGGCTAGAACTGTCATAAATTAGCATGACAGTCATTCATGATATGTCAGGCATTTAGATTGGCCTGCTTAGTCTCCAGACATGGACCCAATAGAAAATTTATGGGACCCCCCAGAACGACAAGTTAGACATCGAGAAGATTGCTCACGTTCTGGGGCCGAACCACTAGATCAGTTGATGAAAAAGTGGTTTAAAATCAACCAGGTGCGCAATAGGAACTGGTAAACTCAATGCCGCGCTGAACTGCCACCGTTATTCGATCGTGCTCGTGGAGGTCCTACACCCCATGAATAGCTTGTGCTTCGTATTTTGTCAGGAGAGCTTATACTATCGATTAAAAGCCCTGTATAGTATCTGATATCTGTCATTCACACCAATCAAAAAGCCATGATATTGTGCGAATGAGTTTTTTACTGAATGAATAAACTTTTGTTTTATGATTGTATAACGTTTTGTGTAACATACTAACTTAAATTATGAACTCTACCTGTTAAACTGAAAATTAGTGAATGGTAGTGATCAGTGATTTTATAAAGTTCTGTTATTCTGATGTGAATATACTGTGGAATAGTTATAAAACTATCACAAAGTGAGGTTCAGTTTGAAAGTTAAATTTTTGAATGTCATCAGGGATATGATCAACCTAGCTACATTGAAACACATCGTTGCACTTCTTTTCGTAACTTCAAAAAGTACATACTGTATTTTTGGGGAGAAAATAACTCCTCACAGTACTTTATGATCAAAAACCAACCTAATTACTCTTCGTATCTTCAATTATTTATACAAGAACAGTTGCAAATGACTGTAAAATTGATTTTGAATAAAAATAATGAAGACAAAATGTATCGAAATATTTTCTGGAAACTCTCAAAATTTCATTAGAGCTGAAGTTGCAGTTTTATTTTATTCTTGTATATTTAATTGGAGGATATTGAAGTCTGTGAATAATATTGTAACTTAAAGCTGTGGAAGAGCATTTTTCATTTTAAATTTAGAGAAAAAATGTATCTCTCTCTCAATTATATGTATAATCTCGCCTACGAATTGACTATGGAATTGAAAAACACTTTTTGTTAACTTTGAACAGGAAGATTTGAACTTGTTGTATTCTAACGCTTACTTGATGCATTTCATGTGTTTTGAAGTGGCGTTACCAAATTATTTCAACACCGACCTCTGAATGAAGTTACTTTATTCCTTAAAGAGTTTAGTGGAATGATCTAACAAATCTATTGCTCTTATCTCTCTTCGTACTTCAATTTCCGGTGGCACATTCTTGCAAATTTTAGATTTAGAGATGCCTAAGTTTCTTGATACTTGTACGAGTGCATTTCGTTTATATGAAAGTACCGTCTGAAATAACAACTTTACGAACAAATGATCTTGAGTCTCATTCCTCCGTGGACAAAAAAACAGCCACCTCGCTCTCCCAACTGAGAGAAGTTCAGCTCACTAACCTTCAATTTAATAAGAGGTCAATCAGACTTGAAATCGGCATTCACGTCAATATCGAACTGATGTGTTTTTCATGTCCTGCCAGTAAGATTATGTGAAATTTAAAAGAAATAATTTTTGCCAGAAAATTTTGAACAACTACAAAATTTAACAAAATGAGGGCAATAACTATGTTTATTGCCCGGATGATAAAAAAACTAACTTACCTGACCCTGTCCCACAGGTTTTCCGGCTATGTATGTTGAGTGCCTTGAGAATTCACAGGGAATTATTTCTCAGGCCGTCAATCCCGCACGGGCATTGACGTCATCCTATCTTGAAGTCTAGTCCAACAGACGATTGACTCCTCAACTCCACCACAACACGCCAGAACTGTTTTAGATTTGTCATGGATTCTTCGCAACTGTTCGCCTAACTCATTCTTACTGTGTATGTTTTGCGACATGAGTTGATTTTTTGGCGAATCTTAGTCTCAGGAAAAAAAGGAGGATCAATGAAACAACAAACGCCATGTTAAAAACAATCGTTTCGGATTTTGGAATATCCATCTTCAGGGCTCTGTAAAACAAAACTAATATTTAGAACATCAATGAGTAATTACTATGCTTTGATATTGTTGGATGCGCCGTAACACTTCCTTCTTCCGTATTTTAAAATTCATACGTACGTAAGGACTCTAAAAACTTTCGTACGCTCATCAATTAATGTGATTCGTAGTAAAACAATCTATTGTACGTTAGAGTTTGTGGATAATAACGCCTATTTTTATTTTACTTACGAATTTTATTGCATCTTTTTCAACGTAGTAAATACGCTCTGTTTTTCTAAATATTAGCTTCGGTTTCCAGAGCAATAAAAATTGATTATTATTATAATCCAAAACGTTGGTTTTTGTTTACTTATTGGTTCTAATTTGTATCCAGAAATCCTATTGTGTATTTTTGGCAATAGTATTTAATAATAGTGAGTGTAGCAGTATTACTCCTACATAATTTAAGACAGCTTTACGGCTGCAAATCAGTTTGACCTGATCTGTTTTGTGACAGGATGCACTGAGTACAAGAAATTTCTACAGCAATATCATATTGCAAAAGGCTTATCTTTCAGCAGGTTCTGCATTCACTTGTCCTATCAATACTTATGAGGTATTTGAAAAGAAACCTGATGTTCTGTATACTATTTCTGTTGGAATAAAGCTTCTCTCTAAAGGTTCTCTTTTCCTAATGTGTGATGTGTTATTCTATTCTTCTAATTTTTTTTATTTAACATTTAACATTTTCATTGTTCCATAATACGACTCCCTCTCAACGATAAGGAGCTTTATGGAATCATTTATATCAGTTTAACTATTTTTCATTTGATTGATCTCATATTTATCGAACTTCCTCGCACTGTAAAGAAATGTATTTCAATGATCCAAAATGTTTTATACGACTATTTTATTACCGTATTTGAATCCTCTTGCTAGAATTACAGTCTTTAAATTGTTTGATTGAATACCTCTCTTATTCAATTAGATTTTTTTAATAAAGTAGTTTTATAAAAAAGTTAACTATTTATATTATTGTTTCAAAAAAGTTGAAATTTTGGTATTGTATATATTTTTGTGGGTTACCCTCAAAATGATTTCTTCAATTTTAATAAAACGAAAACGAAAATTACTGTATTACTTAAGCATCAGTTTTTGCTGAACATGAAATTTGTAATTCACCTTAATAATAGTAAATTCATTGCCCTTTGAATTTAAATATGTGATACTTTGATTTTCATATTTGCATGCAGAAGTTTATTGCAATTTAAAAATAATACTTATTCTATATTTCATAGATTAATGAGTATCATGCATAGTACGTAAAGATTTACAAATCCAGCAGGGCTGTAATAACTTTGTAAACTGGCATTATGAAGGCTACATGCGAGTTAAGTTGTTCTCTTGAGTAAAACCTGTTGCTTATTAAATTCTCAGAGTAAATTACTCGTGCATTCATTCTCCCTTCGTCCTGACATACTTCAGATTCAGCACCGCATCCATCGTGTTCGAGACAATTTAACTATCTACCCCTAGACTAGCGAGTAAATGCAGGGACAGAATTTTGAGTTATAGTAAACAAGATCACTACAGCACCATAACTTTGAGTTACGTTAAATGGGACCACGCGACGCAGCGATGGCGTGCTGATACGAGTTCGCTAAGAATCTGCATAGTCAGACGAAGGAACTCGAAATAAAAAAAACTACACATGAACTAATAAGGTAAAAAGGTAATTATCTATTTAATTTGTAAAATTTAACCCCTATTTAACAACGTCTGCATGGCAGCAATGGACCCAAGGAAGGACCGACATAAATCACTGACCTCAATTCCAGCAATTTTGAGACGACATCGATAAATCGATATAAATAAATCTGCTTACTGACCAAACATCTCAAAATACCATGGCTTACGAATTTTCAGGAATAAACTCAGAATAATCAAGGAAATCTACATCTGAGGCTCAACGATTCTACAAAATGATACAATAAAAATATAAACAGCAGTGCCTGAAGGTTTTTTGATGCCTTTAATGTATTATACTACAGATATGACTTCAGGACGAAAAAAGGGGACGTAGAATTGAGGAAAAGATGTAATTACAAGGAATAGAACTTCAAGCGGTGGGATAGATAAATAGGAAGTTATGGGGGGGGTCTGGGTCAAAATTATCAAATTTTGACATATATGT
>VOMN01122101.1:0-11825 GCA_014899125.1 Orchestia grillus
CGGGCCTGATGAACTGACGTCGCGGGCCGGATTCGGCCCGAGGGCCGTAGTTTGGTGACCCCTGTTCTATAGGAATAGTGGAAATTATCATGCGGCATTATATTTTATTGATTCTGAAGTATTGCGTCTCTTATATCATACATGTACAGAATGGTAATGTATGGTATGGTATGGTATTTTTTCTTCCACTTCTCAATTACATGTTATATTACAGTGCAACACCGTATATTGCAGTGAGGGTTACTGCATAGCACTACACTATGTTACTCTACCTTGCACTGTACTACTCTGCCCTGCTTTTTACCTCGCTGCACTAATACTACATAATCGCTGCACTGCACTTCCTCACCACTGCGCTGCTCTCGTATTGGCGCTGTACTACCACTGTCACTATAGTACCACTCATACTGCTCTACCACTCATACTGCTCTATCACTCATACCGCTCTATCAGTCATTCTGTTCTACCTCTGTTACTGTTCTACCATTGTTATTGGTTTAACACTGTTGCTACTCTACTACTGTTGCTGTTCTACCTCTATGACTGCTTTACCACTGTTGCTGCTCTGCCACTATCACTGTTCTGTCATTGTTATTACTCTGCCACAGTACCAACACTGCGACTGCACTGACACTACCACTTCACTAACACTGCCTCTGTACTAACACCACTTCTGTACTAATACCGCCACTGCACTATCTCTACTCATGTACCATCACTGCGCTACCACCACCACTGCACTATCACTGCAATACAACTGTCACTGTATGACTACTACACTGCAGTCGGCTGCACTGAACTCGATTACGCTGCATAGCACTTCGTTATATCGTATTGTCATATTGTGTTGTATGATACTCAATTCTACCTCATATATGTACGTCGTATGGAGTATGTCATACGTCGCATATCGTATACGATGTACCGTATGTCATCCATCTTATAAGGTGTGCATCTTATAATATGTGTTATGTCTCATACTCCCCCTTAAGGCTACTGTCTATCGTATGCTATTGGAACTGGCGTCCCAGGAGGGCACTATTGGGTTACCTCAGGTTTGGCATAATCTTTAGGAGTTTTATTTCCGGTACCCATTTTGTTTTTTCTACTTTCAAGCCTTCTTCGCTAATAATTCTTTGTCTTTATTCCTCTTCATTCTTAACTTGCAGTTTCTATGCGTAGGGAATCTTGTGTGGGAACACACATTTGCATAGATTCTGCGTTTTCTTAAGTCCACACTAAATGGTCCCTCTTTTTTGCTCTCGAGGTCGCATTCAAAGTGACTGGAGAGCTTCTAATCAACTAATAAATTATAATAAAAATATCAATGTACGGGTTGATATAGGTGAAATTTTAACTAATATTACGCTATTTTTATGCTCGATATTAAAATGACTAATGTTCATATTCAATTCAATATTTATTGTGCAGATGGACTGGGATGGACTTACAGGCGAGAGAACCGTCGTTCCTACCTTTCCATCTCTTAAATAAGCACGGGGGGAGCTAGAGCCAACCGTGATTTTATCTAGAAAAAGCTGCCACTTATTCTGAAATAAAATAAGTGATTATTGTCACTTTTGTTATTTATTCCTTTAAATTAGACAACTGTGCATCAATCCGTAGATAAGAACAACTTTTTAAATTCTGTTTTAAAGATCTAAATCTCCGTGTCGTACTTTGTGTGTTTAGCACTTTTAACCATTAGAGGTTAAGCGTCTTCCTTAGAAATTAGTCCCACGCAGTTGGTGGAAAACAAATAAATTATTTGAAATGCAGATTTATAGACGTAAAATCTCTCGGACGTACACGGCTGAAACTTGTCTCAGAACGACCTTATATATATGTAGGGGAACATCCTGGAACTTTCGGGCTTCGTACCTAGTGTTAATTCCGGATGTCTCTCTAGCTTTTTCAGGTAACTTTTAGTTTCATTTGAGAGACCTGGCAGTAGAAGATCTCATCAATACAACTAATAGGTAACAGAGAAACTTGGAGAGAGTGATGAAATCAACAAAAAGGTCTGAGCTACGTGAGGTCCAAGGTACAACAGTTCCTCCTATATACCTCTATATAATTCGGGGTTGATGCAGAGAAGAGTCATGGCTGAGCGCATCCGAGAGTTTTTTACACAAAATTCTAGAACGACCACTGGTGAATCGAAGGCGTATCACCGACGTAGTGGGACGTCGAGGGAAGATCATGGACGTGCAGGGCCGAGCAGGGACGTGGCGTAGACGAGCGACGCGGATGGCCGCGGCCGTATAGAGGTCGATAATTTCGGCCAAAAGTGGACATTTCATCGGTGATTTACCGGTGATTCACCGGCGATATGTCACTAAGTTCGCGCTTGATTGTCCTTAATTCACCGGCGATGTGTCCTCGATTTTTCATGGGAATGGGGAGCATACCACGATATTTTTGTCCTTGCCTAAACTTTTCAATCTAGACATGTCCATTCTGCTAAAAATCGGAAAGAATAAATATGATGATTTAAAACCATAAAATGCAGCACATACTTTCCTTTTTATTTAAACCAGTAAGTAAAAACAAGTCCCATTTTCTATAATAGTAAAATTTTTCAGAAGTCATGAATTTTTCAAAGGACAGAAAATAGTTGAAGTAACTTAGCCTGTTCACGGGTAAGTTGAAGTACAATCCAAAGGCCTGCAACAAATTTCCCATAACTGACAATATACGATCGGAGAAACTGAAAATCCTTTTGTCCTGGTCACACGAAGTCTGCTCGGATTTGGCGCCTAATTGAAAGAGCTTTCTACTTTCCGGCTGTTTTACATTAATGATATATTTCATCTCAATACGTGGCACAAATACTTTGAGGCACGAGGAATCCAGGCAGCTAACTACAGACGATACAGAGGTATTGATGGAGTCGAGTTGATGATCCAAATGTTGAATTCGGTGCTCCTTCGATCGGATTTCCTGGTCTAGGAGTGGGTCGCGAAATTTTTTTTAGGGTTCAGTATGTTGAAGACATTTGAAGACGACTGTGCAAGCAAATAGATGTAGTGTCGATGGGAAATCCACTCGTTCCCTCCTTGGCTAATATTTTCTTGTGCAATATGGAACTAAAGTATCCTGATGAATGTCCATATATCTTTAAACCAGTATTTTATCGACGATACTTGGACGATACTTTTGTGATTTTTGGAGATCAGTCTCATGCTCCTATGTTTTTAAATAATATCGATAGTTATCATAACAGTATAAACTTCACAATGGTAAGCGAACAGGATGACAGGATATCTTTTTCAGACCTGAACATTAACCGTTCCGGAACAAAACTCCACTCTGAGGTTCACCGTAAATCCACTTTCACTGGTTTAGGATGCAGCTTTTTAGTTTTTGCCCTCTCATTTACAAACTTAACACTTTTCGTACATTTCTCCGAAGAGCATTTAAATTATCATATTCTTATTGAGTGTTTTCATTGGAGGTAGACTTTTTACGTTAATTCTTTTTATGCAGTGGCTATCCCTGTTTTCTCTTTGACATCATGGTCAAATGCTTCTTGAACAATGTGTTTTCCGAGAAGAATGAAACTATACGTACTGGGGAAAATGTAAAATTTATATCTCGCTTCCATTTTTTGACGCAACATTTGATGATATGGTAAAGCATTTCAAAAATTTGCTAGTTAAATTTCATCCTCAATTTGAATTTATTTTTGTTCATAGGAATGACTTTCAAATTCGTAATTTTTTTAACCACAAAGACCCACTGCCTTCTGAATCACGTTCCAATATAGTTTACAAATATACTTGTGGAACGTGCCAGAGTTCTTACATTGGCAGTACTCAAAAGCCGTTGAAAATTTTATTTTATCAGCATTGAGGCAGTTCCTTCATAACAAACCTGCTTCCAACAGTTGTGCCTCATATTTCCCTCCAAGACAGCATTGCTAGCCGACCAACTACTCTTCAAATAATTTTGAAATAGTTTCATTGGCGGGCCATTCGGATATCAGGATTTTAGAATCTTTGCGTATAGTAAAGCTCAAGCCGAATCTGAACACAGATCAAACTGCCGTAACGCTATTTACGCAATTAACCCCTTGTTTTACCCCAAGTCTTAGATCAGATTATTTTATTTTTTAGTGAGCAGTTTCATTAGTAGAAGTAGTAATAGTAGTAGAAGTAGTAGTAGTAGTGGTAGTAGTAGTAGTAGTGAAAGCAGCGCTTCACAAACTCCGAGTATCTCCCACCGAAAGAGTAGAAACTTTTTAGTATGGAATAAGGAGAACGGGGAATCTATGCACAAGGTTTGTTCCCACACAATATCCCCTGCGCATAGAAACAGCAGGTTAAGAAGGAAGGGGAAGAAAAGACGAATAAGAAATAGCGAAGTAGGAATGAAAACGGAAAGAAGCAAAGTGGGCACGAAAGATAGGAGTCCCCAAGGGCCTATCTAAGGCTGAGGTAGCCTAGCAGTGCTCCCCTGGGGTTTCTAGTCCCCATAGCATAGAATAGACAAATCTAACTAACTTACCTCTATTGCCTATGGCCTATTCTATGCCCCCTGAGGGGAGCCGTTTCATTAGAAAACTTGTTTATTATCCCTAGAAAGGTAGATTTTGACTGTTTTATGATTAACGGTGTGTAAATACATAAACCTATTTTTTATCGTTCCTGATAGCATTCATTGAGAATAACGTTTCAGTCGAAACCAGCTGGTATGAATGTATAAATAGATGATTTTATCACGACCTTCGTATTTCTTTTCACTTTGTATATTAGTGGTAGGTGATTTTTTTTGTCCAGGAAGGTTAGCAAAACACAAGTATTATCACCGGAATTCTACACTGTCGGTCTATTCACATCATCTGTTTACATTACCTTCATCTGATAATCCACAGATTACATTGCCATATGCTAACATCCTTTCCAGCTACATAGACTTGATTCATAAACTTTTTTGTCATTTTCCCCACGATGTTACAAAAGTTATTTCGCATGCTTGTGAGACACATGAACTGAGTTCATTAAGAGAGTCCTAGGGTTTCTTGTAAAATCTATACGCATAATAATTAGGGTTTAAGAAGTATGAGTTCGATAGTTGGGGTAGGGATGAGAAGCAAAATGTCATTCCTACAGTTTTGAATCATTTGGAAAAAGACACGGCTGGAAAATCTCATTAATATGTTCATTGAGATCATATATGGTAAACGCTCAATCTGATCTGTAACACTTAAGTCAGCAACAGTTGTTTGCTTGTTTCACAGGTCTGGTGACGGTGTGTTCAATGTATTTTCATGTAACAATATAATTTTTATCAAGAGCATGAGTCCAATTTTTGTGCGTACTTAGATTTTCGTAAAGATATTCAGTATATTTCAGATCCTGGCATAACTTCTGACCAAAAAAAGAAATAACTTATAGAGCTCTTCGTCTAAAATGCCTTATTTTACCTTTTCTCCGTTTAGA
Organism: Orchestia grillus; assembly: GCA_014899125.1. Lineage (NCBI taxonomy): Eukaryota > Metazoa > Arthropoda > Malacostraca > Amphipoda > Talitridae > Orchestia > Orchestia grillus. The sequence goes on from VOMN01122101.1 coordinate 5,445, forward strand.
ACACAGCTTGGGTGCTCCATAAGAGGTAAAAACCGTAGCTTTGTGCTCCATCTCCGGTAAAGGTGGCACTAATAGTACGAACCTTACCCACGGTGGGCCAGAATAGTGTAACAAGGTAAAGACACGTTGCGATAAAACTGTGAATTATTTGGTAAGCCCACACGTCATTGCATGGATTGCAATCAAATATATAATTTAGCTATTCCAGTTGGATATGTTCCCAGTTAATTGCTTCAGAATACAAGTATCCTACTATTGTTTTCCTTCTCGCTGAACAACTAAGTGCGAAATACCTATTTATACTCCCATTAGCTACATGCTAACGTGACGCGACTGTTTACATGTAACTATTCGCTCAAAGCCACGACTTATGTCCATCAACTTTAAAAACGTAGCAATTTCAAGCCAATTCTGCAATCGTACCTTAAAAGTTTAACAGATGCTAGACACATGCGCCACTTAGAAATAATTTAGACTAAATTAATTTTACTTGCTATACATTATACGTTGTTTTTCAAGAGTAGTACGTCGATACGATTCTTCCAATTTAGACTTTATTCGTATTCGGCTCCGTGTGCAAGTCGGTTTTCCACATTTACTTTTTTGAACCAACTGAGCGCTCAGGTCGCGCAGAGATCTAAGGGTACACCGAGGGGGAATGAAACTCGCTTCTAATCATTTATCGTAAATTAATTAATTAGGATGCCTACGGTAAAAAGTGGTAAAGGGAAGCGTGAAAATTCTTAACGTCTAGGCTAATTCATCGTCTTACGATGGCCACCGGCGGATGGCCGTCCTTCCTGCCCACCGGCCTTTCCTTTTCCAAAATGTCTCATTCACTCCCCGTATCTACTGTAGTGGGCGTCGCTTGATTAGCCCTGCGTAGGCTTGGATGATAACGCGACGTCCAGTGCATGTGCACCGCCTCTCTCGCCCGCATACCCTCGCACAGCCTGGGTACAGTTTAACCCACAAAGTAGCCTGCTTTAAACATGCCTACATATATACAATGAATGCCTAATTTTACTATTTTATACACGCGTAGGTAGTAACATGAAAATTTTCATACATCGCCCCCTCCGTATTTCAACCATTCCTCAAATCTTCAATCCTGCAACCTACTTCACAGCATGCAATATCTTAACTACCAAGTTAACAGGTTTTTGCGAGATATGTTTTATTCATTCACAGCGTGTTACTGAACATACACCCATAAAACCTTACAATCTAGTCTTCCTACGACTCATCAAATTTGCCTTCTCCGACATCATATTTCATGAAATCGTACAGCGAATTATATTTCATCGCAGTTTCATCTTAAACAGGGTAGTTTTGCTTTAACGAAGCTGACTGAATAAAAATATATGAAAACTTTACGGGATATTGTTCCGAGCCTAAGCATGTCCTCTAAGAATGTGAAACGATTGAGATGACAAAAAACTTATAGCAAAATAAGTTATGACAAATGAGCTCCACGACCAAAAATTAACCGCATGCTAGGAACAAGGTGTAGGACCTTCACGAGTATGAATAATACCTGCAGTTTGTGCATCATTCTACCAATAATCACTGCACTACACAAGTGACCTAACTTAAATCTGATCGATCTTAATCACTCTTGAATCAACTGATCTCTTAGTGCGGCTACAGTACGTGGACGATTTTCTCTACGTCTAACTCGTCCTTCTAAATGATCTTCAAGTTTTTTATTGGGCTCATGTCTTTGGAATGAGCTGGCTCTTCTAAATGCCGAACATACACTAAATGACTCATGTCGATTAATGATAGTTCTGGCCCGATGTACTTGGCAGTTGTCATCCTAAAGATAGGCAAAGCAACATGCCTTCCTTAAATTCAACTCTAGTGAAAATGCAAAATCTTGGTTACCAAGCAGCCTAATGTAGCCATGATGGTCCAGTTTGACAGACACCTCAACAGTGGACCCATTTCTGTGTAGTAATTGAAACAGCCCGAGAACATGACACACCTCCTTCTTCTTGTATCGCTCCTCGCAACAGGCTTCGTTGAAGGTTTCACAATGCGGGGGGCATTGTTATAGACTCGTCACGATAACATCGTGACTTTATTGTAACATTTTAATTCATATATAATATTTTTTACTCAAATCACCGAGACATGAAGGCTAAAAAAGAGAAGTGTTTTAATGAATTTTTTGGAATGCTGATATACCGTACAAATAACCCGATTTGATCGCCTAGCGCGATGTTAGATTCACAATGCAATAATTCGCTCGTGTTGAATTACATACCTGCACAGTTTTCTATAGTATCCGCCTTCAACTAAACAATATTATTTACGCTTTCTGTGTGTTTTAGAGCAAGATGATGCACGTGTCTATACTTTCTACTGGAAGCTAAGATTGACTTTAATTCTAATATTTACATTACTAGGCTCGTGATTTTGATGCCATTTAGGCAACAAGACGATGCATCAGTCGATAAATTTTTTCTTTAATCACGTTTTACACTGCACTACCGGGCCAAAAAGCTTGCGGACCCTGGAGAAATGCGAATGTAACGAAGACAGTCAAGATTAATATAGTTTATTCGACTACTTTGATGCTGATTACAGTTTTCATTATATTTGGCATAGATTGTACATAACGTTTCAAACAATCTAAACGAGCATTTGCTCACAGTACGAACAATCGGTGAGAAAGATCTTTCGACGAAGAAAAATAGTTTTTCAGGCTAGAGGGTCTCTCTCCAGCTGCTCACTAATTTTCGGTAGGATTTAAATAAGGAGACTGTAGAGGCCATTCTATCTGAAAAAATAATCCCTAGTAATCCCTGAACCAATCATGCAGTGCATTAGACTGATGGGTGTGAATGTTGTCTCGAAAAGCATTGAAACCTACTGGAAAATAAATGAATATTGACGGATATACTTCGCCCCCCCAGGTGTTCATATAATCCTGAGATTTCATTTTACTGCTGCTCAAGGTTGTCGAACCTAATCTTGACGTTGTGAAGCACTCCCACATCATTACTCTGCCCCCGGAAGCTGTACTGTCCAAGCAATACATGAAAGATCCAAATCTTCATGAGCTTCCTGTCATACTCAACTTTGCTATCTTCCCGGAGCATGGTGAACCTAAATTTTTTTCACTATAAGACTTATTTTCGTTGCTCTGCAGTTCAGTATTGTAGTCTTTTACAAATCGGAGCCATTACGTTCGATTAGCTTTGCTCATCAATGGCTTGTCGATGGTGGCGGAGTTTAATCACTCATTAAAGATGAAATTTGTCGACAGATGTATCGTCTCGTTGCCTATATGGCATCAAAATCCTGTTTCCTTAAATGTTCAAAAAATGTTGAAAGCCAAAATTTTCTTAGGATCATTGTTGAACATGCTAATCAACTACAGCAGATTTTCCGGCAGTTTCCTTATATATTTCCGGCAGCCTGTTGTGAGTGTTCAGATTTATAACTCTACCGCTCTTAGCAATGAATGACAACAGTTCATCCTCTTTTTTACTGATCAATTGCTCTTTGTACAGTCCTTAGTCTTATGGCTATCATTTGAGATAATTCTGTTGCAGAATTCCAGCCAGGTTCAAACAATAACCTGACCCATATCAAAGAGATAGGTTTCTCCGTACGTTGTTTGCCAGTGGGATCAATCATACTTGGTACCGCGAAGAGAGCAGATGCAGTACTGACTACCACGCTATACGCCACTATTATTACTCTATATTTTTCTTCGAATTTGTCACGAGAAGACCTGTAAAACATTGTTTAAATTATGTCTACATTTTATCAAGGAGCGACAAACTTTGCGGCGGGTTGTGTTCATTAATTGCATTGGATCTGTGGATTGGTTCATATTTATCATTTATCGTTGAATACATTGACAGTAACATTGGTGAATCATAACTCATTCAGAATAGCCCAGCTCGGTAAACCAAAGACCATATAATTTAATCCATCATAAGTTGTCGGACTTAATTGGAACATTAACTTTTATGTTACATTGATCGTAACTTTAGTATAATGACAGATATCTACGCAAGAACTTAAGCAAAATACTAAAATAGAAGCACATTGGCCAACAACTAATCATAAAGACGGAACCTGTAAACATCGTGCCTGCTACATATTTGAAATAATCGAGGAGAACAAGCATAGGCTAAATTTTTTCATACGTAAAGCCTCCTAAAATTATTTGAAGGGATTTATTGTCAACGATGAGAAGTATATATATATATATATATATNTATATATATATGTATCTATATATACAGGAATTTATTGTGCATGCTTACTTGAAGTAGAATTTATTGATTGGTCTTTAAATAGTGTGTAAGACACTAATTTGGTGAGCATTTAATATTTGGTGAGAAGCCCATAAATATTGGTCTCATCCCTTCTGTATGATATAAGATATTAGTAGCGTTACCTTCGATTTTGACTTGAACTGGCTCCCAGTAAGAGATCTTGACACGCATTTACATATTTTCTCTCTGCTGTTTAGAAAAATCACAATAATTTTAGGACCGTTTTTGAATTGCATTCATATTAAACTTGAGGAAAAGTTAAGCAAAGCAGAAACATCTTAGCTATTCATGAACTTTTATCACTATGCCGAACTGACACATGACTTTAGTGACTATGATTCAAAATTGATAAAATTTTGCCAAAAAAAGGTTATTAGACAGTGTTTAAAAGACATTTCATTTTCGTTAACCCTTCGAGAAGTAATAGCAAAAACATGATTAGTAGGAAATTGTTATCTTATTAAATACAGCTCACCTCACAAAAAATGTTTTCCTTTTAGATTGTAGTACAAATTTGTCTAACTCTACCCGGTGTCATATATGAGTCAAGCGCAACTAAATGGAAGGATATGCACGGGAGCATTTCTGCCATCGCTAGCAAATCTAGCTTTCGTAGGGAGACATTGCCGCTGCTTTTTGCTCCTCCCCGTTTATGATTTATTACCCTCAACATGGAGGTATTTTTGCTCCCATTGGCCAGTAATATCGAAGATTATCTGGAGTAAAAGTCTGTAAGTTATATCTGTCCAGCTTGATTTTTTTCATTCTACTCAAATCTACAACTTACAAAGTGAAGTTTCACTTTCAAAATTAAAGTCCACTGAAGTGGAATCAGCTGTTTCCGTGATGGAGGATTTTGTGAATATTACTTTTTCTTAGTGTAATTTGTTGGCACCATCAATATCTTACGTTATTTTACGCACATTAAATATTTATTTATTAGCTAATACCGACTAAAATCCATAGCTAAGATCCCTCATGTACGGACTATTTTCATTCCATTGAAGTATGCAACAATCAATATTTGACTTTCAAAATTGAGAGACTCTGAAGTTATGTTTCACTTTCTCCGATAGACTGTGGAATTTTTTCAAGTTTTACTATGTTTATTCAATAAATTTGTCTACAAATGTAGTCTTATAAACTGTAAAGGCAAATATATTGGTAGAAACAAGTGCCGTTTGAACCTAAAAACTAGTCAAAAAGGCAAAAGTGGTTGGATGTGTTGGTTCCTAGTGAGGATTTGTTCTAGTTCCTTCAAAAGTGTTCATTGATACCAACATTGACATCCAAATTCCCCACCCAACCAAAAACTGCACTAAAAAATTGAACGTACCTGGTTCATGTTTGCTCACCGTAAAACCATTACTCCATTAAAAATCAAGGACGTATTGCCGGTTGTTTAAGGAAGACACGGTCGAAAAGGGATGAATTAAAAGTGAATTGGCCGTCTCGGCCCCAAAACACTTTCGTCTCGCTTATATTTGCGTGCGGCCGAACAAGGACGTAATATTCGCAGCTGGCCGTCAGTGGATTAAGGCCGAGAATCTATCGGTTGTTTATGGCCGTAATATATGAGGACGGACAGCCGATATTTAAGGCTTCACAACCATCGGTGAACCTTGGCCGTGCAATGACGAACCCCTTCCATTAAACTTGACTTCATGATTGCTTTGCGCGAACCTAAACGAGTTTTGAAACAATATCCCCATCCCCACTGTCATGACGGTCAGTTCGTCCTTGGTTCGAAAGAAGGACCTTGCCTTCTGTGGTCAAAAACAATTACACAAATATCAATGATAATAACGTAAGTGAATGAAAAATGCGATCATTATAGTTTTCTTACATAAATGCGGATGAAACGTCTGAACAATATTAAAGGGTAAATCAAGACCAGCAAGAAATATTGACCTTAGTTGTACGAATAGCCCGAGTACGTTCCGATTAAGGCGGAGGCGCGTAAAAATATAACTCATACCAAGAAAACAGAAGCCATATTAAATAAAACGCAATAATTAATAGAACAAAGTTTCTCGCAACGGTAATATAACAGCGCATGAGACTAACATGATGCTTTCCAGCG
>VOMN01122102.1:0-30410 GCA_014899125.1 Orchestia grillus
CTCGGCCACAACTTGTCGGAGACGTTTGGAAAATGTCGAGACACGAAAAGAGATTTCGACTCATTAGCAACTTCAATTTGGCCTTAAACGATTCCAATTTGGGTCGGAGGAGCACATACCTTGTCCTCAGACGCAGCTCAGGTGGGAAGGCTGTCATGTCATGAAATATTTTTACTGTTGGAGAAATATAAACACACACCGCACTGCTGGAGTCACCCCACCAAGGGACATAACCTGCGCTGCGCGTACTATTCAAACTGAACTCTTCATTTAATCTTGAAACCGTGATTTAACGTTGTTCTATCGTTGTGCTCTCTCTAGAAAAGTATTTGAAAAATGATCAAATTAAATTTACTGACATCGGTAGAGATTCTTGGGGACAAAATAATGAATCCATGAAGGTTAAACGAAACAAAACACTTAACTTTGAGCACTCGGTAGATTTGATGAAAAAATGAAAGGTATTGTTCATATAAGGACTGCGTGAGTACTTTTACCGGGATTGGAAAAACTGAAGGTTGTATCGTGATTTTCTGCACAACATTAAAAAACGTTCTGAGTGTGTTCTAAAAGCCATTTTTACCAACACGAAAAAAAGACAGAATCCTAATAAATTTCCACTGGAGCCTAGCCTTTTCTTCTCCTCAAATCATTTTGTGTCTCGGAGAAAAAATTGCGGCCGGTTAACGGGGAACTGTTCTCAAAAATGTCACAAAGGCGCGGCTGAATGAGATTGAGGCTCCGGCCAAGTGGCAGGTCTGAGCTAAAGTGTTGTCTGGAAGGCGCTTTAGTGCTTCATCTGCTCCGCATTTTGAGCTCATCCATGTTGCTCTTTTGGAGTTTTTGACCTTCGAGGCTTAGATACAAAGTAGCAATTTCTTAGCCCCCCGGAGAGAAAAACTTTGGGTAGAATTTTTTCCACGAGCGCCTGGGCTCCGCTCAGACCAGAGGCCGAGATTAACTGGAATTGAAGAATTAAATGTAAGTGACGGCGATGAATATATTTTAGAGCAGGTTTTTATCCAGTCATGTCGCCTCGGAGAAGCGAAATTTTCGAGTTCAAATAATGACGAAAAGATGCTCAAGTTCACTAAGTTCATTAAGTTCATCAAAGAAGAATTTTTAAAGAAACGAATGCTATTTTGGATTTGAAGCTAGCAGTCTGAGTCATATGCTGAGTGCAATCAAGGTGAAGTTTCTTAATGAGAACAAAAGGCATTCATTTAACATATATGTAAAGAAATTTAAAAGTCTGTGATAATAAAATTTTAAGATTATATCATAGACTGTTGGTGCAGAGGTGTTTCATAAATCAATTTGTGGGTATGAATCATGATACTCGTGAAGCGACAGAAAAAGATTTACTTCAAAAGTTGCGCCATGGATGCTTTAGAAGTTCCTTTGAAATCCCTTCCAGCTGCTACGATTCAAAATGTGACAGTTTCAACAAAAAACAGTTTTTTTATATCATCAAACGCAACAATCATTTCCTCATCAAATTGCTTTGATGTATGATAATTAAAAAATTGAATTTTCTTATTTATTGTTTATTGCACACATTGTCGTATGCCACTATAATTTTCCATTGGATTTCAATTGAAACTGAGAACTACGATTTACTGCGCACATCGCGGGTCGGTAAAAATAACTCCTTGTGACGAATTTTTTTCCCTTAGTTTAAGCCGGTGATAATTCTCAATAAAATTGAAGTAGGATACTTTTCATTACCTTCAACGCAGGAGTTGTACATGTATAGAATTAATTTCTCAAAGTCAAAATCTACTGCAATGAGCAGCTTACAATCGTCCCCTGCATGGAGCGCTAGACCGGTTCCAGCAAACAACCGCTCTACCCTTGTCTCCCACAAAGAGCGCTAGATCGGTTCCAGCCAACAATCGCTCTATTTGTTTCCGACAAAGAGTACTTGATCAATTCCAACCGACAACCGTTACCCTTCTCCTCGACATAGAGCGATATCAACTAGAGCAAGCATCAAACAGCATGGAAAGTAGTTGCATCATGATGAGCAAATAGAGCTTGTTATTGGAGGTATATAACAAGACAGAGTCTTTGCTTGCTGGAACCGATTTAGCACTCCATGTGGGGACGCCTGTTTTTTGTATCTCTTGGTGAGGCGTTCAGAGCAGCCCGTCTACAGCGCGCGCTCGTTGGCAGCACCCCCCTCCCCCTCCCCCTGGCGCGAGAGGAAGGGGAGCTCGTTGCGTGTAGTGCAACGACAGCAGTTGTTACGTGCATTGCGTTCTACTTTGCTGCTGGTTTTGTTGCCTCCTCCTTGCTGCTGTTGTTACTGGCTTGTTTCCAAACTTTCCTGAAATTTCGGTCGAAATTTTGCAGAATTGTTAATGACCAGACCATAATTCAGTAAATTAGACATGTGATGATTTGCTTAGCGAAGAAAAAACAGATCTTTCTAACAAAGTTTCAACTCTGGCTCTACCTCCCTGGAGGCCCAGGAATAGTAGGGCACATATTGAAGCGACTCTGTATTTCCAAATGAACGACTCCCACTCTACGACTGGAACTCCATGACTTGTTAGTCCAAGCCCACAAGTTCTTTAAATACTCTCCACGCATCTCTGATCCTGAAACATTTCCGCATGAGCTGCTGGCGTCACTCCTGGGCCATAAAATCACGGTATCGTGCGAGATGACACGGTGTCCTTCAAGCACAGAAAGATGAAATGTTTACAGGTGGGAAGCCCTCACGGGATATGCCTTAAATTTCAGCATACCCGTTCGCACGAGACATGAACACGACGCGTTCCAGTTTTGATGTGAATCCTAACTTGCTTCAAATGGAGAGGCCAAGGGCGGAATTTAGGTCGTGAAGGTCATAAAAGAGTTTGTGTAGCAATGGATTTTTAAAGGATGTAACAAACGACCCGCGTAAATGATCTAAAACTAACATCAAACATGAGGAAACTTTTCATGGAAAACGCCCGAGTCTCTTCTTCATAAAAGTTCGACTGTGCGCTAACTTTCGGGTATCAAAAATTAGCTCTTATTTCATGCGTGAATTATCTCGAGAGTTGGAAGTCAAAATTCTTCATTTCTTCGCATGACAAAAAGGGGGACAAAATTAGGGAAATGAGCGACTGTGAGGTAGGGGGAAATATGGGGTAGAAATTGGCGTTGAGAGGAGCGACCAAAAATATTCACTGACTCAGAGCTTGATGCTCTGGGGACTCGGTCACATCTATGGACTCACGAAAAAATGATAGAGTCTGAAAGGAGAATAAAAAAGAGTTGATTACCTTTGAGTTTTTGAAACGCACTCTTTTGCTAAACGTGAAATGGTAGCCAATATTTCATTTGAACATTGTATGTGTGAGTCCAAGTAAATTGCAGCCAATATCTCGTTTGAACGTATTATGTGAGTCAAATTATATTACAGCCAATATCTCGTTTGAACGTATTATGTGAGTCCAAGTAAAATTGCAGCCAATATCTCGCTTGAACGTAGTATGAGAGTCCAAATAAAATTGCTGTTAATGTCTCGTTTGAACGTAGTATGTGAGTCCAAGTAAAATTGCAGCCACTATCTCGTTTGAACGTAGTAAGTGTGACTTCAAGCAAAATTAGATGACAATTTCACACGATCGAACACAAGCGGCCATGCCACTCAACATTGTAAGAAAGCAATGTCTTCAATTTATACGCGCCTTTCGAAAAAAAACCTACTGGTTAAAGCTTCTAATAACCTTTTTCTGTTTGTTGTTCATATAAAGGATATATATTGACGTGAGCCTCTGACGAGAAGGTAACAACTGACACAACGAACGGGCTTGCCTCTGCCCTCATACGTCAACTTTTGGACGTTTTCAAGAATGCGCTCATTATTCTAACGCATGTATTCTCTATTCGAAGTAATTAGCTCATGATGGTTAGCAACGAAATTACTTTTTCATTTAAGCATACTTTTACGAAAAGCATCATGGATTTTAAAATTTAAGTGATCTATTTTCATGTATATGTAAAGTTTTAACATTACCACATTTAGTTCATAATTCTGGCATATCTCATTTGGCACCCATTTCATGAAGTGTATTACATTCAGTGAATAAATTAAGAGTAATACAGTAGGAACTCAAAAAGTAGTTGGAAATGGTCTCAGTGTCGAAAAATGGAAGCCCTTCATTCGAAAAAAGAGGGGAAGGAGGAGGAATCGGGAATAAAAAGAGATGGAAAAGAAAAGAATAGGAGAAATATTGATTCAGGGGAGCGTGCGGTCAATCTCAGCTCCCTCCGATTAGAGCTCCAGGTTGAAGGCAGAGATACAAAAAAATCGCGCTTTTAAAAAAGGAGACAAAAAGTTACTTCGAACAGGAGACTGGTGTGCCGACTGTCTAAAATTTTTCACTTCCAACTCGAAATGAACGATAAGGGGGGCCAGAATCTCAGCCCTGAACTGAAGGGTGGGCAAAGATAGAAATTTCTCGAATGGTTCTTTGACAGCGTAGACAGAGCGATCCCCACGGCATTTCGCTCGACGGGCAGTAGGGAGCAATGGTATCTCGACGTAGAACTGAGGATGAGGCCGTGTAGCTCCGGCGATTAAGAGGGGTGACAAGGTCTTACGATACCACGATAGACGATAGAGAGGAGTCACGATACCACGATAGACGATAGAGAGGGGTGACGAGGTCCCGCGATAGACGATAGAGAGGGGTGACGAGGTCCCGCGATACCACGATAGAGAGGAGTGACGAGGTCCCACGATACCACGATAGAGAGAGGTGACGAGGTCCCGCGATACCACGATGCAGCTGTCATGAAGCTCAGTCTGCTTCGGAAGAGGATCAGAAGTCCTGCCAACTGGGACTCCAAGACGCCCAGCCGGACTGAGGTGATCGCTGCAGTTGAGGGACCGAGACGGCCAATGAGCATCGTTCAAATGACATCAGTCGTCCTTGTAGGGAAGATCATTGTTTCAATGGAATCAGAATTAACGGGAAGGTATACGAGAGTTAATTCCCAGAGTCAACAAGGTAACCGGCGGTACCGGAAAGAGTACAATATTACAGAAACGTGTTCCACTTATTGAAGGGTGATACTTCTGAGTGATGTCATCGAAACATTTAAAACTAAGAAAGTTGGTGAACGTGTTGCAGCAATTGAAATTAGACAATCTGAAACTTTTTACACATCATGTTTACAAACAAGCAAGAGTGCGCGTCTAATTGATCACTGCTTCCTTGCTAGCTATCTCTTTTGAGAACCCGAAAAATTGAGTTGAACTCTTACTTTTAAACAGAGTTTAGCTGCACAGATTGGAAACTGATTTGTATTATTTGTGCCGTCATTTACTCGTCCATTTGTGTCGAGTGAACTCAACATTAATTGTCCACGCTACTGTGCCGTATTAATTGTGCCCCCATTTACTCGTTCTTTTGTATCACCCAACATTTTCCCACACCAAGGAACAAATCTTCAGTGACAGAAAAGTACGTATGCCGATGAGTTGCTCGCGAACAATTCGCAAAAAATATGTCATAAAATTATTTGTGTAAAACATTTGAGTGCTGGGCTATAAAAGTTTTCGATCAGAAGCTTCTGACAGTTATTAAAACCGACAACTCTCGACGCCTCGCTCCTGAAGAAATGTTACGGAGCGTGACAACCGAAACAAATCTTCTTCTCAAACAACAGGAAGATAAATTCACTAGGAATACATTTTCAGGTAGTCTCAAGAAACACGCTGAACAGGCCAGAAAGTTAGAAGTCGCAAAAATTTGCAAAATTTTTGAAAGTTTCGCGGATATTTTTTCTCAAAAAAGAATTAGAACTGCCGTTCTCTCAGAATTATCGAGTCACTCTTTTTCACTGACCTAAATCTCTCACTAACCTCACGTGCCGATTTCTTCATCACTAAATTTTATCTATGTATTCAGTCATCAAAAATGAACGATTATAGAATGATATTTTGTCACTCCAGTCCTAAAATATACCAGCAATACTCGGAAATTAGTTATTAATGTTAAAATTTTGATCGATAAACTCATTAAAAATTGCAACGTTGTTCTAACTGCGCATCGCAAGCGAATTGGCCGAAAAATTTAATGATGAAATGATAGATAGGTCTTAACACTGTCAAGGACTGTCACCAAATACAGCCCTGAAGAATGGAGTACCACACTATGGGAAAAATAAAACGAAAATTCTTAACTGCACCATCAAAAATACTCACACTGCTGACGAATTTGTATTAAAAAAGACTTTAAATCCCCGTTACTGTGACACAGGCGCCTCGCTTGAAAATTATTTTTGCTTGAATTATTGCAAGACGAGTTTGGTTGTATACGTTGTTAATGTGAAGTTTTAAAGGCACTTCTTTTCTTAGCGATAAGTAAGCTTGTCAAAAAAGCAGGGTGCTACCACGATGATCAAAGTACACTAATCCTGACTATAAAGCTTCTGATTTTGTATTTACCCACGCGAGTTAGTGATGCTAGGACAGCCCCGTTATGCTCGGTATAAACAGACGTATTATTATCCGTGTTTGAATTCTTACTCTTCCTTCGAGTGCGTCAGTCGCTGATGCTGCAGCGAGGATTCGTCCGATTTCCGATTATCCTCAAGATGACAAAACGAGTTCATCAACGATGCTGCGTTAACTTTCGTCAAAAGTTTGATGATCCTCAAAGTGAAACAATTTGTAAGATTCAGCTCGTGTTTATAGATTATGATACTGAGGATTCCAAATCAAGTTTCAACGAATTCGAAAATGGCCGGAAACGGTAAAAAGAGAGCGGCGTCTGAGGAGGCCACAATCCGTAGGGGTTGTAGCTACTGTTGAGTAGGTAGAAATTTTCGTAATGGGAAATTGTTGTTTGACTGTACTGCAGATTGCAATCAGGTCGGGATCATTAGAAATTCCACACGTGCTTTTTACCTCAAAATTTGAACCTATGCAGGGCGGTTGAGAAATTTGAAGTCAAGCTGCTGTGGGCGGAAAAGAAATAATTCCGTCTTTAGGCAACTCTTGGCCTGCTGGACGCTGTACACAGGCTTTTTGGATTTCTAAACAGCGTGATGGCTAGAGAGGAGTCATAGGTGTACAGGTGCGATCTAGAGCAAATGTACATTCGTCGCTATGGAAACATCCAGAGTCATCAAAGCCGAAAAATCATAGTGTTGCCAATTGTCTTCATTAATACTCGTGGAACTGTGCATCACGGATATGGACAGAATTAATGGACGGCAATTTTTTAGAAAACCTAGTATAACTTTCAGTACCAACGTTAAGAGTAGGATGCTGCATTGTGATGCTGCTGATCTCGAATGAACAAAACCACTACAGTGATGTGGTTAATTCGACATCCTGGTGTAAAATGTGGACGATGTTTCACAACTTTTTTACGGTCGCGCACAGTATCAACTACGTACTTTATACACTTTGCCAGTCATGAAAGTTTTTTGAATAATATAAAGTCTGAGTTTAGTTTATATCAACTCGATAATTCAGCCCTAGAATAATTCATTTTGGCTTTAAACTGGAAGCAAAAATGGCAGTCTCCCTGGCATGTACTCGTACACGTCACAGATATAAAAACGTACTTACTCATATCGGCAGTCGATGTAAAAACACAAGAGATTTGAAAAAATTCAATGCAATTGCTCTTTTCTAACGCTTTCTTCCTTCCAATTACGGTAAGCTCATGAGAAGCTCTCGACCTCACGGTAAAACGATTCTTTATCGGAAAATGAAAAGCTCTTCCAGCATTCTCAAATATTTCTTTTAATTATATTTTTTAATGCATCAACTCTAACTCTGTGCATTTTATCAGTAGCAACTTCGAAGTAATGAGGTGAGTAATAAGAAGTGCAGGTCTGAACATTTTTCTGAATGAAGAATATAGTGATTATTTTTCTGCAGCGTTTCAATGAGAGGAACTCTGAGCTAGGAGTACACGACCACTCAAAAAAATTATTCTAACATTTGATGACAGTGAGCAGTCATCTTCAACTTCAAAAGGTCTCATGAGATAATTATGTTCTGCTAGTTTTCGTCTCTGAACGCTTGAAACTGTGGATAATAAGTTAACAATCACGGGAATAAAGAGTTGAAAGCGTTTTGACCTCATATATCATCAAATTCTACCGCAATGTCTCTTTAAAAATCATCAAAAAATAAGACTAAGTTCACGAATTTTTTTCATTAAAGCTATTCAGCAAGATGTTTTGAATTCAAATTTATTTATCTACTTAACTATTAGGATTCATTCATTATGTTTCGAGGCAAATTGAACTAGAATGTTATTACATTTCAGAAAACAGTTTTTAAATATATTGTTGAATTTTGTTTCCACTCTTCCTCCTCCTTGCCTGCCTTACGAACGTGAAACTTTCTTTGTGAGAGTGTGTCAGTTGCACTGTAGTGAATTTTATTGTAGTGTATATCCAGTGCGCTGGTAATTTAAATTTCTGCCTAAGAGGTGTACATGAAATTGATATCACATTTCTCTTTAAAGAAAAAAATTGAAGCCCATTTCTTAGGCGTTCTAACATCCAAAAATTCACCATCTTTATCATAAATTTTATCTATGTTAGCCCGAATTTGGGAACTTATTTACTTCTAAATTATGAGTAAATTATAGCTCTACAAAGTGAGATGGCATGAGCCAATTCTTCAAATAAACTTCTATGCATGCAAACAAGGTCTAAATGCACAGCCGTTGACATGATGTGAAAGAAGGTCACATGACTCCTAAAAATTCCCTTATTCTGTTTACTGCTACAAAAGTTGATGTAAACTCCTCAAAATTCTTGTATTTTATTTCCTGCTGCAAGAAAGCACATAACCTCGTTTCATAGAGCGCAGAGTTGACGCAGTTGCCGACATGGCTGCGAACAATTTTATTTACGTGAACCGACGCTAAAAATAAGGAGAATTTTAGGATGGGGACATAATTTGGTCACGATATTTTGTAGACGAGTTCTCATGCAGCTTCGTGCCCGGCGCCCCAATTTAAGCTTGCAGAGAGCGGCGTGTGTCGTCCTCAGTTCCTGCAAGGACATCAAAAGTTTCCCCGAGTGGGATTTCCCAGGAGTGTTCCAACTAAAAAGGGAAACTTCCTTCACTTCCTCCTTCTCAGCAACGATAAGTTTTGAATTGACACGTAAAACTTCAAAACGGCGTTTGGCAACAGGGTTCACGACCGTAATGTGGGAGAATGAAAATGTATAACGGGAATCGTTAGAATTTTTATTTTTGTTGTGCTGAGACCGTTTAAAGTGTGAAGTCGAAAAATATAAGCTGGAAATTTTATCGGTGCTGGCCTCAAAGTCACGGTGAAATAACTTCATCAATTGAAATATTCAACATTGAACGAAAAAAACCTGTGCTCACGAACTGCTGTTTAGTCGTGAGGGAAATTCTATAAGTATGATGAAACGTTTTTAGTTTTTCTTGCTAGTAATAAGAAATGGGTTCTCCGACTTTGTATATTAAAGAATATGAATTTACTCTGTAATACTTTCCGGAATTGAGAATTCATTGCTCAATTTTACGAATAGCTTAAAATTTTCAGTCCATGATTGTATTTGCTGAATATGTACGAAGTATGCAAACATCTATATATTAATACACTTGTACCTACGTACGTACCGTTCCATGCCGCTTCACCACTGTTGAAGTGTTAAACTTCAGGTCTCGAGCGAAGTATCCTGTATACGGGTTGCATGTGTTGCTATAAAAAGCCAGTCTTCGCGGCACATTTTCAGTTTCCCTAATAGAGTTCAGACTACTCGCATCATCAAGAAGAAAATTGCTTCCAAGACCGGACTATCTCTGCCCTGAACCTTTAACCTCTGTCCAACACTTGAGAGGACCACTTCTCATGGACTGGGTTATCTAAATTTCCGTAAAATTTTCACGGGTCCTGCTAGTTACAATTATTACGTAAGCAAAAGTTTCAATTTATCTTATCAAAAATGTCGGTGAACATTTAAAATACTGGAAACGTTCCTATTTTCCGTATACTTCCAGTGTCGACAATTTATCTATGAAATTAGAGAATTTTTAAACTCCATTGCATCTCGCACACTTAACCGAAATTTTATTATTAATATGCTTTATTGAACCTTTCATACAATTCAAGTCTCCTGGCGCACGATTATCTTGCGTAAGTTGCGCCAAGCAAACCGATAGTCTCAAAATGTTGAGCCCACCCACCGACCTCTACCCATGACCGATGCTGAGCCCGTCTGCCGTATATTAAATGTTCTATTATAGGAACCTTCCTCAATCAAGGGGAGAATAGATTAGTCATATTTTCAAGAAATTAACCCAGTTATATTATTATTTTTAGATTCATTCCCAGTCAATATGTACGCTTGTGTTGTCGCGCTAGGGTAACATCACACAAAATTGAAAAAGGAATTTATTACGAATAGCAGAAATGTTGCAGGTGGAGGGCTTGAATGTGGCTCCCCCCAAAATGGACTCTCGGTGACGGGGACGTTAGTTTAGAATGTGAGTATTTAGCTGCTCCTTTGTTCACGCCAGACAGCCCAAAAATACACTCTTCGTGATTGTGTTCAAATCTCCTTCATTAATGTAATATCTTGTTCCTTTCCATTTTTATATTAACACGAAAGATGAAGTGCATATTGATTCATTCCTTCGTGAATTGGAATCTTGATAAAAATGCGACGAATTGATGTATGCAGGACCCTCTCATTTAACATGAAAATTAATTTGTCATTTGGGAATTCTTAGTATGTTTAATGTTTTTAATGTTTTCCAATTTAGAATTGTTCCCCTCCAATACTGTTCCTTTCAGCTTTTTTTCGGGATTACTTTCTTCGCTGATATTTTCCCGATGGCAATTAATCCTCAAACTAAGAGGTTTACGGGCTAAAAAGTTTAAATATTAAAAGTTGGTATTGTGCGCTGAGTGGCACACAATGTGGCAAAATTATGGCTACCAGCATTGCAACTTCGAATTTAATTTTGCGTATACTAGATACGATAGAGATAGGATTTATGTGAGCACCGAAGAACTTGTCTTTGTTTTATGCTGTCGGATTTCAAGTAGAATAAACCTATAAAGCAACGCAAAAATTTAATATCGTCACACTGAGATGAGCAAACGGTCCAATTTACAAACGCGACAAAAAAAAAACTGAGCCCATCCCTTGAACTAAAAAAATTACTCATGCAGGAACATTGATTTGCCATTTAGTCTAAGTCGAGCGTCAAAAAATGGAATATTTTCGTGGATGCGATCAAAATAGAAGCTTGCAAAGGGAGAAAAACCTGGTTTACAATTTATGAATGCCATAATTGGGGCGTTAATATTTAGCGAGGGATCACATCAAAAAGTTCAGTTTTGCTTTTAAGTTCCCCTGATGCAACTTTTATTATGCGGTATAAGTTTCGGTAGCAAGTCAAACATTTTACGTAATTTTTCATGGACTGTTGAATGAATTATCAGTATGCTATAATCTTGGAAAAAGCTAAAGTATCTTTTCTCAACGAAGATAAACACCCTTGCACTGCGTACAGGTTTAATTATCAGCATATTATCTTTTTCAAACTTATTCAAACGTGCGAAAATGTAGATATACCTAGGAAAATTTTACACAAAATAAAAACTTAAAACCATTGTGATCTTTTGAAAAGTTAACTTCACTGGTATTTCATAAAACAAGTTTATTGCAATGTGAAACACATCTGACCCTGAAAATGTAAATATTTTTGGAACTAAAACGTGATCTTAGAAATACGTTTTAAAACAATACATAGCTTATTGTTTAATATAAACCACAACAATTCGTTCCCTAGCAAGCTAACAAGCTTGGTGTGTGACTAAAATATGTAGGTGCAATCGTGGCATTATTTTTTCCACACTATAGGAAAATAATTTAAACCACCAATAATTATCATTAAACGTACATTGAATTACGAAAACTTTTGCTGAGAATGTCCCTCAAATTATGCACTTACCCTTTTATTTTCGTATAATAACGATTACTGAAAAAATCTGTTGGCTCAGGCATTGAGGATTTCTTCAATTCAACTCGATGGTACGGGATATTTTTTGTTTCAAAATTAATCGAAGCTTTTGCCATCGTTGAACACCTCAAATGAGGGATATTCGTTTCTTTATTTCGGTAGAATTCCAGCGTGCTGTTGATGTTTGTTTGCCTAGCAATGCAGAATGTTATAACAACTGTTTTGGCTTTGCGTTAACAGCTGTCCAGTAAAAGTGCTAGTAAACACCAAGATTCAGTTTCTGACCATGTCGATGCAGAGAAATGAAGCCGAGAAACGTTTGCATCAACAATCATGATTATTTTAACTCGCGATTAAAGTAAACTCGCAAATAAATATATTGCACTTTCATTTCTTGCGTATCATTTATTCTGATTTGGCCTGACGCGACTCTGATTAATGACGTTTTTGTGGATACACTTCAAACGTTAATGAAAATCGTTGCTATTAAAATGTAACCTAATGAGGAAAATATTACATAATTTTGTAATCCCTTAATCAGCGTGAGGTTGGGCTGGACAAAATTTGTATTTTTCTTGAATCAAAAAGTTCGAAGCAAAAAACCATGAAAAGAAGTGAAGTTCGTACCACACCAGCTTGATTGGAACGAAATCAAATGAGAAACAAACTTACTATTCAAAAATCTTTTAATTATTCCTCGTTGCACTTGACAAAATATCGACCTGAACTTATACCGAGTCTCCTAGCGATCTATCATACCTTTTTATTATGTACATATGTGCTTCGCTCACTCCTGCAAGCGGTACGAATGGCTTGAAAAAACAATTTTTTTTGAGTAATGAGAGACAAATTTATTTTTCATATAAACGACCATGAGTAAACATCGCGGGCATATAAAAGCTGGGATAAAATGAAATAATTTTGGTACACTAGTTGGTACAGTTTGAAAGACGACTACCCATCAAGATGGCCTACATTATCGCAGCGAAACTATCTTTTCAGAATATTGGGTTCTAAAATGCATGCATATTTTCGTTACGATTTCCTTTTCACGTGACTCATTGTAAGCTCAGGCGTAGCGATGTTTCGAAAATTGCCCCCGGCGGAAGGGTTTTGAACAATTGAATGCTCTAAAAGCTGAATTTTACTGCATAACTTCAATAACACTCGAGAGAGTTGTGGACCCCCATCGTGTATTTCAGAAACGTCTTTTCCCTCGTGACATTTTTTAAGAAAGAAAGTTCCCGCTCAGAGTGTGCACAGAAAACGAAAAGTACTCCACCAAGGCAGTTTGAACTCAAAAAAATTTGCTAGTGAGAGCTGCTAGCATTAAGGTCCCGAGAGGCTTCACAGTATAGCTGCTAGCATTAAGGTCCCGAGAGGCTTCTCAACAAATTGTTTCAGAGAGTTGTCGTGTTCTCGTTCTCGGTCGCAAAAACTTGGTACAATTGTTTTAAGTTATTTCAACCATTTATCAACTTTTTTCACTTAAGCCTGTCCCGAAAAGGTTGGAAAGTTTTCGGTGAAAATTCATTTGCATGTCGTAAATTGTTTAGAATATCCCGCCTCTTAATTCCTTCATTCTATCATTGTTGTTTGCTCATCAAAGTTTACGTGGTGAAGCTCAATATTGGAGCCTGTTTCGTAAAACATCAATCTGTGAAGAAAACAAACTGGATATTTTAATAACGAGGATAATTTCACAAAAAACTAATTTGTAAAGGGTCAGTTGACGTAAACAAAGTTTTAATTTTAGAGGAACGTATTTTTGTCTTCCTGTACAAAGTCTCAAATTCAGCTCTCTGTCGCCTTGAAGAAAGCAGGACTAATCTCCGAGCTTGCCATGCTGATGTAAATTTAACGTAAATCGGAAAATTTGTATGCTGACTCGAGACTCAGTAAATGCACATCATAATCGCGTTCATTCGTTAGTAGAATAGGGATGGAGTAGATTTAATCTTGCACAAATTTCCCTGAGCCATCGCACGCGATGGTATTTCAAATGTGCTCAATTCTTCCCCAAAAGCACCGAATGAAAATCTGCAAGCCGAATTCATAAGCTATCACGCCCTCAGACTACAGCATTGACCAAAACATTCTGGTCGCTCAGTCGTGTCAGTGATGGTCAATTTTACACAGCGAATATTATAATAAGACGACATCAAAAGAGCTCTTTTTCCCCTCCTTCTCTCGCGGAGCAGAACTCCGACGCTGAACAGACACTAAACTCAAAGGAACGTGACCCATCGACGGTAGGCACTTTTATAGGGTAATTCGGCAGCAATTGACCGGTCTAATTGCTATCAATCGGCCGTAAAGAGAGTCAGTGATTCCACAGGTGCACGCGTCGTACGAGCTGTGACGTACTTAGTTCGCAGTCACAGCTTTGGTTTTGGTCGCTGGTTTGTCAACGTTACGATGTGCTGTGAGTGGTTTAAGCACTTCTTAGATACAGTTACAATGTAGATACACACTTTTCAAATACTTATGAGCGCAATTATTGCTATAGAAAAACTTGAAACACTTTTAAGTACAATTTTTGCTCACACACAAACATGTATATATATTTTCAAATGAAGTGCGACCGAGGTAAAAGGCGTTCCCTGTAAGAGAAGAATTATATCTAAGTTACTACACTTACAGTTGCACAATCCTTCAGCCCACTCAGCCAACTTTTCAATGGCATTTCTTTCATCACTGCTCAAGCCACAACAAAAAACGGTTTTGGGCTGGAGTGCGAAGAAATTTTATTTGAGCTCTGGAGCTTTTTTCCTTCGCTAGGAGACTACACAGCGCACCGCAGCTGGAAGCTCATTACTGCAGCTGAGCTCCTTTGTAATCAATTTGAAGATTTCCTTGTCGAGGTTCAGATTTTTTTTTCGTTTGACGAAACGCGCGATGTTTCTTTTTTTTTATTTCACGTTAAGTCCAAGAATTTTTTTTTCAGTATCACGGTGAAATTTCGTCGAAGCAACTACCGTTGTTAAATCGAATAAAAGATTTAGATTATTTTTCTGCGAAAGCACAAACGATCTCGTTTCATCGGAAAAATTTCCTTCTTTATATTCGTTTTCTTTGGAGACTCACTAAAAATGTCAGCGACGTAAACAATATTGCAACAGCTTTGAAAAATGCCCTTTGTTTACGTAGGAACCGATAGAAGAATTTTCATATGAGCCGTGCTGATACCTTTGAATTTCATTTTTCAAGTTCAGGAGCAGCGACTGACGAAAAATCCTTTGCACCTACAAACGAGCGATTGGAAAACCTTTTTTTTTGCACTGCATTTGTTCTGACGTCTAAGGGCTTTAAAATACGAGTTCCATTTTCCTAAAAAATAAATGATATATGCTTTTGTCTGTCATAAAAAATATTGTCAGTTGGAACAAGTATTTTTATTATTAAGCCGTCAATTTTATGACTAATTAAAAGAATCTTTACCTAATTTTTAGATGAACTTGTAGGTGTACCTCTTTGCTTTGAGCCTCATCCGCCCTTCGAGCGGCGATTCTTGAATTTGCTTCAACATTTTGCTTCTTTCTTGGATGCAGATAGTAAGGTGTGTTAGGCAGGTGTGTTAGGCAGGTGTGTTAGGCAGGTGTATTAGGCAGGTGTGTTAGGCAGGCGTATTAGGCAGGTGTGTTAAGCAGGTGTGCAAGGTAGGTGTGTTAGGCAGGTGTGTTAGGCAGGTGTGCTAGGCATGTGTGTTAGGAAGGTGTGATAGGCAGGTGTGTTAGGCAGGTGTGTTAGGCAGGCGTGTTAGGCAGGCGTGTTAGGCAGGTGTGTTAGGCAGGTGTGTTAGGCAAGTGTGTTATGAAATAGCTGTAAAAACTTGTAATCGCCAGGCCTACTGAGCGTTTTCACATTTCTTTCCACTTTGGATAGTATCTCTTCGCCCGAGGTGACTCAAATACTGTCGAAGCCTCCCTTGTTCCCTTGTGTCGAGTGGTGGGCCGTAATGACGGCAATTTTGTAGGAGGACTGTACACATGAACTAAATAAAATGCAAAATTTTGGAGATAATGCTCGTGGACCGTGGAAATCTTAAGGGATCTGATTCCTGAAAGATATTTCGAAAAAATAGCAACACTTAAGAGTTCTTATAATCATCATCACTACCAAGATTTTGGAAGTTAAACGGGGGGCTATCAAAATTCATTTTTTTAACCTGTCCATTTCATAGAAAAAGAAGTTAGAATATAATTAAAATATAAGTATGATACGCAAGTTTTAAAATGTTTTTTTTTCTTAGATTTCACTGCAGTGCTGAGCAACTTGGCCAGTGAATTACAATAATAACCTGAATTATTTTCAAGAACCACGGCGAGCCATCTTGATGGAAAACTGAAATATTTGAATGAGAAGGAAAAAACATTTTCTTCTAAGACCGGTCGCACTGCAAACTCCATCACATTCCTGCTTCAGGGCTTGAAGGAGACCAAAGCTCATAATGGAAAAATTGCGATTAATTGTTTCAGTGCCTTTGGAGTTGTGAGGCCATGCTCCATCTTGCATGAACACTTACTAATCGCCAGGAGCTACGTTAGCCAATAAGGCAGTGTTCCTCAAGCATCAACGTGTTAGCTCGTTTGTTTGCTATAATTCTCTCATAGAAATTAGTAGAGATTCTCATGATTTCAAAGCTACGTTGGACGTTAGCGATAGAAGATTTGATGGATTTGCTGAACATATCACCCAACCAGTGTAGGTCTCTGAGAATTGACTCACACACATGCAGGTATGTCTTTCACAGAACCACATCAATTCTTTTACAATGACGAGTCACCGACTGGCTCCGTTCTGAAAAATTTCTCAAACGACAATTTTTAACATTTTGTTTCATTTTCAAGCCATTTACCTCCCAGGGGCTGCCCGAAGAATTGCCTATCTTACATTTGAGGTTTGTTAAGTCCAGTGCATCGTTGACGCTCCTTCCAGCACATGTACTCGACAGTGTCATACGTGATGCTGTCTCCAACAAGCTCCTACGACGACTTCTAAGCAACTTCACTTTAACATTCTGCCACACCACGAAACTGTTTTCTACAACAGGCCGTTTTCTATAAAAAATGAACAGTGAAGAGAGTGTTTCGATCTCACGGTAGAGCTTCCAGATGTTCATTAAAAAAAACATTTCTGAACACACCGACATGCCTAACGATGCTTTATTGTTGAGGACATCTACCGATTTCAAGGCTACAACTTCATTGTGTGCTTCTTAAAGCATAATTCTTGCAAAAAACTTCATGTTATTTCAGATCGTGAACTCTGAAGTACAAATATGACCTTTGTAATGCGCTGTGCCAGATTTTAAGTAAATTGGTTCACTTAAGTTTCTTTGTGACTGTCAAATTCGCTGGGCAAGTCGCTCCAGGCTGGTAGTTAGGCCACGTTATTCTATTAGTTTTGATAATCGGTATCCTTTCAAGAACCACGGCGAGCCATGGAAAACTGTTATACAATATTTGTCGTCACCATTGTTGATAAGAGGCACCCTTGTCTGACTTGTTACCTTGAAAAGTTCTCAAAAATGACAGCTCATTGAATTAATAATGGGGATTGTCTTTGAATTAATAACTGTTACATTCAATGTTAGAGATTGGTCCATCATTTGACCACAGAATTTTATTCTGATGTATCTTAATGAACAGAGATCATTGGAGACACTGAGAAGAGAAAATTGTTTTTTGATGAAGAAAGCTTTGCATAATACCACTCGAGGCCTCCCGTATCCTCCTGGAATTCGGAGCCAAGCCTGCCGCGAGCCACGGCTATTTTGCGAGCAGAATATATTTCTGTGTTGTGAGCTCTCCGTCATTTCCCTCTGTAGCTCATGACACTTGAGGTAATCGCTAATTGGAAATAGTTAGGGAAGTTGGCAATAGTTAGGGAAATGGCCAATAGTTAGGGAAGTGGCCAATAGTTAGGAAAATGGCCAATAGTTAGGGAAATGGCTAATAAATAAGGAAATTCCCCATAGTTAGGAAAATTGGTAATAGTTATGGTAATTTGCAATAGTTAGAGACATTTACAATAGCTGGAGAAATTGGCAGTGGTTAAGGGAATAGGAAATCCTTAGAGAAATTAGCAATAGTTAGGGAAATTAGAAATACTTAGAGAAATTGGTAATAGTTAGAGAAATCTGTAATAGTTAGGGAAATAGGCAATAGTAAGGGAAATTGGCTGAATTGTTGCGGCTTCTGCTCTTCACCTCTGTCTGAACGTTGAAGAATCAGAGTCATTGAAATATAATTTCACGACTTCCGATTGAAATGATTTCGACTCGTTGTCGAGTTCACACTGAGACCGATTCGAAATTTTGGTTTTCTTCTTCAACGAGTCGTGTGTGAATTATTCAAAATATCAATAAGAGACAGTTTTAGTTATTGAGGAGTTTTCAGAGGGGATTGATAAATCTGAAATAACTTTGAAGCTTACAGATAGTATTGCAGAATTCTTTTAAGTTAATCTAAATTATGGAGAAACATCTGCACCGCGTATTATACATCACAGTCCAGAGTATCAAGTCAAACTGAATGAAAACGATGCTATCGTGAATAATTTTTTAATGTTGATGCAAAGTACAATGCAATAGGTGGTGTGCATCTCTTCTCTTTTTAATGGAAAAAAATACCATCTGTATTTTTTGCGGACCGCGACCCTTGCTCTTCAGCGAGCGGTGATGCGCTTTGAGCTGAGAAATGTGCGTCAGGACTCAATTCAGAATAATGAAAATATGTTAAATTCGATTAATATATATGAGCTGGAGAATCATTCAATGCGTTCTCAATGATCATGCGTGAAAATACGACAGGGGCTTTACGACTGAACCTGAAAAATTTTAATGAGTAACTTATATCAAAAATTATAAAGAATTGATATTAAGCCCTTTGGTTCACAAGAATTTAAAGACTTACTTGCTTAACACACGTGCCCAACACACCTGTCTAAAACACCTGTCTAAAACACCTGCACAAAACACAAACCAACGAATAAACAAACTACAAACTACCCGTTTAAACTCTCATATACGTAAATAAGGGAAGAAAAGATTATATTATGTATAAATAAATGTAGTATAAGCTCCTTGGCACTTTAAGATAATGAACACTGGCTCCCAGTGCTGGTCATTTGGGAATTATGATTTTGAAATTGTTCATCGACGAGGCCCCTTGACTTATTTTTAGCAAGCGGGTTTTTCCCCTCCGCTGGGCTTCTCTGCCATGAATACGGGAAATTTATGTCGTACAATAATAAATAAAGTTTATATATATATATATATAAATATATTTATGCGTAATCAATTTTGTTCACACAGAAGGAATTAGGTAGGAGATGCTTCATGACGTCGGGTTCTCGAGTAAGCATTCCTGCTCAGCAAGGCTCCCTTGTCAGAGCGCTGCCAGTCCGTATCAGAGGTACAGAAAATTACATGATATCGCACGAGGTTTACCAACAGATGTGACAGCAAGGACTCCCAATGTTTCATATATTTGATATGGGTATTCCATTTTCACAATGGATGCAATATTTCATAGATCGAATGTATGCTATGACAACTTTTAATGTTTCCAAATAGATGCACCTAATTCGCCTGCATTAATATTCGCCGATTCCTGAAGGATCGTTTCAGATAAGATAAGTTCTACAGCATCCTTTATTCTGATAACTTCTGCAGGTCCGGAGCCCGACATGCAGGTGTTGCACAAGTTCAGGCATAATGATGCGGTAATTAAGGCTTCCTGGAACGAGGTAAGCACCAACAAGTTTGGCTTATTGGCGGAACGAAAAAGTTTGCAAATAATGGTACGAATTCGATTTCAGTTACGTAAAGACGGTGCGTGATTGTTATCCCTAAACAGGGGTGAAATTTTACGTGGGCACGTTTTCTGGTACTGTGGTTTTGGTACTGTGTTTTGGCAAATGCATGTAAAATAAAAAATATATATTCTGAGCAGAGCTGATGTAGAATAGTTTTAGCGTTGGAATATCTGAGGGTAACTTCAAAAGTTGAAGCTAACGACATGCAAATGATCATTGAGAGAAGTGCCATTTGCGCATCTGTAGATATGGCTGACAACGTTGTGGATACGCGAAATATTATTTAGTTGAAGAGAGAAACGGCTGATCACATTGAATAAATATGGCACACAATGGAAATGCTTTGAACTATTTACATCAGACTCTCATTCAGGGAAGTGAAAAATTCAGCACAAGAAGATCGGCAGGCCTAAACTTCTTATTAGAAGGTCATCGAGAAATTTTACAAGCAATGGAAGAAATGGGAATAAATCAAAGGAGACTGTGTATGAACTGGTTTTACTATGAGTTTTGATTTCTTTAGAAAAAAAATTCAAGCCGTTCCGTTGATAAAAATTAATTTCTGTGGTATATTCACAGGCGAAACAAAGTGCAGAAATGAAACACAGGTTTCATATCGCTGATGATCAGGACGTCTTTAGTACCGAGTACAGAATGGAGCATCTTACAGCGAACAATAACTCCAGTTTACTATGTCGATAGAAATTTTTTTTTCAATATGAATTTCACTGTTAAAAATAATTAAGTTACTCGTATAAACCTTTAAAATTGTTATTTCGATTTTTGGAATAATATTTCTGTCGAATATAAGTCTACGAAATCTCAAAAAATATAATAAATTATACATATCGTGAACAATTTTCGGTTAAAATGATGTCGTAATTATTTCTCCTGGCTCTTCAACGCAGCATAATTCAGAAAAAAATATAACAAGACTCACTGTTTGTAATAGACCGATATCTAAAGTCTATTTTCCTCAAAGGATTTTAAAGCTATAATTTCTTGGAACAGAATCCTTTTGAATCTTTGTGTTGCCACAACAGACCACACGGGGCAGTCTTGGAGGAATCTGCATTCTTGAAAGCATAGTGCGGATTTTTAAAATTAGAATTGATCGAGGCTGCCAACGTCGTGGAATCATTAAGATAAATAAATTTCTAGGTTAATTTTACGAACATTTCTCACTTAAGATGACAGAAAATTTGAATCACATTCTTTAAAAATAGCTCAGACAATAACCGAAGTAGTCAGTGTGAATAAAGTGCACCATTTTATTTGTAATTTCTTTTACCGCCAACATTGAGCAAGTTCTGGCGGGTATTGTGAACGGCCTCAACGGAGCCCACACCCGCCAACGGGTCGCGGCAAATCTCCGCGTAAGAAATTTAGGTGTTCCTTGGGCTTCGCTTTGATCTATTTTGCATAAGCTAACAGAAAAATTCTGTGACGGAATTCTTGAAAAACGACACCTTCATGATTTCTAATAGCTCTCTTTTCATCCTTCTGGAGCTATGAAAATTTGAATGCACGTGCCAGTTTTCTTACAGTTTCATAGTAGTACTTCCAGGACATTTTGCAAAGCTTGGAAGTCCTCTCAGAGCTCGTTGGCCTGCTTCACATCTCGGGCAACTGCAGCTCTGCAAGTCCCTTCCAACTCTACACGTTTGGCTCGGTGCCTTAGAAATGGCTTTCTGGCTTTGCCTATCTTGCACATTGAGCTTTCAGTTGTTCAAAATTTACATAAAATCAGAAAATACAACGAATTTATCTTGAAAAAGGGGGGTGTTGTTATCAGTGCATGTAAAAATCCCGTTGATAACCTTGACTGGAACTAGAAATTACATGTTTGTATTACATGTTTGTGTTTGAATTCCCTGTCCAGCGTGTCATACCCTATATACATATATTGACCCTTCCAAATTTGACCTCGGTTGAAAATTACAGCACTGCTTCCGCTTTGTTTCCGCGAGAATATTAGCGACGGTATTTGAAATTTACGCAGCATCCCATTTTGCCTTCATCGCTGCGAGATAAATTCGCAGAATTCATACGCAAATTTCGCCCCGCACGCATGCGATTCTTTAGAGCAGGTCTGCGCAGGCAGGAGGCGGACGCGTCGTGTAATTGCAGTCGACAAATTTCACTCCTGCACGGGCGCATAAATTCGTTCCATGTACGAAGATTTCCCGGGAGAAGAAATTATTTTGAGCTTGTACTGACGAATTCCTTATTTTTATGTTGAAACGCCTTCATTGTAGCGCTGTCGGAGAGCGGTGGCTGGAGAAATGACCTCTCTCATCACCGGCGATTAGGTCTTTATTGCGTTGCCTCGGAAGTTTTTCTTTGTTTCTTATAGGAGCAAATGATTATTATGCATGACTTTCATTTTTGTCATTCAAAACTCATTGGGGGTTGTTTCGGGCATGGGAAACAAATTTCTAATGGGAATGACTGGTAAAATAATGCAAACCATTTGACTGCCAGAGGGCAATCGACAGTCACAATATGTCCTTCCTGGCTCAGGCGACCGGCACACTTTCAGAGCGTGGAGTCTTGGAACGCTTCCCCACTGGAATGACGGGAATGAAACACTGGAATAGTACAGCTTTTACGCAATAATGACGGGAATTAATCACTGAAATAATACAGCATTCTCTCTGGAATGACGGGAATGGAACACTGGAATAATACAGCTTCCATACTGGAATAACGAGAACAGTACACTGGAATGGTACAGCTTCCATACTGAAATGACGTGGTACACTGGAATGGTACATCTTCCATACTGGACTGACGGGAATGGTGCGCTGGAGTGATACAGCTTCGTCACCTGGATGACAAGAATTCAACCAAGTCTCAGAACAAAGGTGCAGCTTGCTAGTCTCCAACGGTTTAATTGAAAGAAGCAGTTCTTTCCAGTTTATTCGTTTGGCTTTTAATCGAACGCGCGTGGTAACAATTTTTATTTAGATTTTCTAATAATCTAATACGTATTAGAACATCGTAAGTGCTTTTCTGAGTAAATATTTCTTCCTACGCGTTTGCAATTTTCATTAAAATTTTATTACACGATGAGAAAATTTTACAAAGAGTCATAAATAGATACTCCTTTCTTTGGAAATTTATGTTTTTAGCAGAAAGAAAAGCGACACAATTGCTCAACATTGGTTTCACTGCATCGGAAAAAACAGCAGTCAAATGTAGCGTTGCTACGCAAAAAATATCCGAAAAGAAAATCTCCAAAAAACCTTGAACACTGACTTCCTCTATCCTTTGAGGGCAAATTTCGCTGTCGGGCACAGGAAACAATCGAAGCATCAACCTTCGGTGCATGATTCCTTGACGCGGATTTCATCAACTCACCAAACCGCTTCTTTGAGTTTTACAATGCACGGTGCAAGGCCGATGGTTCTATTACGCGACACTTTTGGAGGATTCAGGCATGAATGAAGAAGGGTGGAGACGGCAAACTAGTCAGAGGAGATGCCATTTTTGCTCGGACCATTGATGGCTCTCAATAATTTCTGTCCGCGCAACCGCGCTGCCGGGACAGATGGCGACTCGTTTTCAGGAAATGCATCGCTTGAATTGAGCGTTGATTCTAGTTCATCCAGTGACTGAAAGTTTCCCGCTACTTTTTTCAAAGTTCGAAAGTTCTTAGCGCCGTTCGCCAAGATTTACCTAGAAGTTTGTGCACAATATTTGCTTAATTTTTCCTGCCATGAATGACATCCAAGTCAGCGGACAAGGCGCGGTTTGACCTCAGAGGTCGGCCCGTGAGATGGAAGCCGAGGTGGGGGCAGGGATGGCTGGACAGCTGCAGTACGGCAGATTCGAAGGTCGATTTCTAGCTTTCAGTCTGCGTAATTTTGCTTCGGTTTTAGCATCCCGGTCCGAAATCATCTTGATCCCAACGTCTAAGCTCAAAATGTATTAAATCTTCTTTAGATTATAGCTGAAAATTATTTTTCCTTCTTCAGTCATATTAAATAAAAATCTGTGCATTGGAAGATGTTGACTTGAAAATATGTGTTTAAATCGTAATCAGAAGAGTGTGAATTTCAAATATCCTATATGATTATTTTTACCTAACGTTGAAGTTCGTAACTTTTGAATGCTACAAACGTCATGTATTCCAGTTTTATTCCCTTTGACTCATAACAAGTTGGTAAACTTGATTTGAAACACATACTTCATACATCTGAACGCTCGTTCAGTTTCCATATATGCTAGACGACCGTGACATATTTGTCACATTATTCACTTTCGAGTCATTTGATGAATATCTGTTAAAAGAAATATGCAATTTTCTGTTGTCTTTATAGTCGAAAGAATCCAGTCGGGTTTGATTCATTAAATTCTAATTACTTTAGCAAACATTTATCCTTGCTTGACTTGAGTGAGTTCATAACTTTCTTCAACAGCTCAAATGAATAAATTACTCACCTATTCATTTCCTCGTTCAAACGACGCTTTTGTTACACACAATGTACAATTGAGGTGGTGCGTGAAAATGAACAAGAAGATGTAACATACGTACATGATTCTGTTTATCAATTTCGTTGGTAAAAGAGAATATTATTCTAGGAAAAAAGACTCAATCATGTACAACGTTAATCAATTTATGATATATTAGTTACAGTGCGAACATAATGATTTATGTAGATATAATAGTTTTATTTTTTCACAAGACTTTCAAGAGAATGTTTGATGTTCAGTTTTGGTGCTTCAAAACTCTGATTAATCCAATTTCATACACTTAGTGTTGTGTTCAGTGCCCAGGCCAACGTGTATCACAAATGTTCAGCGCACTAGCCAATGTATATCACGAATTTTCAACGCACAAGCCAACGTGTATCGCAAATGTTCAGCGCACTAGCCAATGTATATCATAAATGTTCAGCGCACTGACTAACGTGTATCACAAATGTTCAGCACACTAGCCAAAGTGTATCACAAATTTTCAGCGCACAAGCCAACGTGTATCACAAATGTTCAGCGCACTAGCCAACGTGTATCATAAATGTTCAGCGCACTAGCCAATGTATATCACAAACATTCAGCACACTAGCCAATGTGTATCACAAATATTCAGCACACTAGCCAACGTGTATCACAAATGTCCAGCGCACTAGCCAGTATGTATCGCAAATTTCAAATTATAATTCAGTGCCACCATCGCCGCTAGTTCTCTCGTGCGATATTGTTGAACACTTTAATATGATTTCCTTTGATGGAAAGAACCACACTCATTAAGTACCTGAGAAGAATCTCATTAATCGCACTAATATCTATAGAGCAGTACAGGATTGACCAAAAAATCATCATCAATGGATTGGACGACTTCAAATCACTCAATTTTTGTGAGCATTAATGCACATTTGCCTTGATATGCTAGTCGAAGATGGGAATCTCTGATATCAAGGGGCCCACGAAGACTGAGCCGATTAATTTCCTACTAGTCTGCAGGTAATATTTTTTGCCATGCTTGCCGACAGAGTCACTCTGCGGAATCTTAGTACGAGATAAGAGTAATTTTTTTATGGATTTGAGAAGCCGGGTAAGGAAACTCCGACTGAACGACTGTGTCTCTGCTGATGAGCAATTGTCAAGAAGCTCATTTCTTTTAACGAAGTAATTATCTGTATTGATGACGGGATGAATGGCGGGATTAGGAAGGTTCGCTCCGAATCACTTCTCAGGAACATCTAGCAACAGCAAAAGTCTTCCTCGTAAATTATTTTTCATCTCCAGTGCTGACGGCAGCTTACTTCATACCAATTTTTTTGCTTCTTCTGATTAGGACAAGAATTGTGCAATTAATGTTCGCTATTTTGGACGTTATAATCCCAAAGGATTGGTTCACTTCAAGCGCTTTTACGAAAGCTATTCATGTTGAAAATTTCTTTGATGTATTTAACAGTTTTAGGACACAGCTCCACGAAGCACTGACTTAATATTCATAGAATTTCTGAAAAAATATCCAGGAGTAAAAGTTCTGTGTTCGATTTCATCTCGCAGTAACAGTTCTGTACTCGATTTCATCTCGCAGTAACAGTTCTATACTCGATTCCATCTCGTAGTAACAGTTTTACACCTGGTTTCATTTACGATGGTATATCTTCGAGGAATATCAGGTGATGGAAAATACAATTAATTTAATTATTCGAGCTTTTCATTTTACTGTATTCGGATTTATACAGTTACTGACGCCCGTAAATTCATCAGCCATCAATGGGATCAATTAACACGGAATATGACTGCCAAATTCAAATACATTTCTCGTTTGCATTTTGCTGAGAGATGTAAACTTCGTTTTCATTTTTCTCGCCGGCGAGAGTCCGATTAGAAAGTGTGCAAAAAAAGCTACCCAGCTTTTTCGATAATTTTCAAGGATCCCAAGCATGATGCCCAACTCAACCACAGCCTCGATAAACTTCATCCGTATTCAAACCTAAAATGTTGCTGTGACGTTGCCTCGAAAACACTTTTCAATTCTGATAGCATCTCTCACAACCACATCCTGTTTTAAGTTCCGTCTTTTGTTGGTGGAGGAAGAGTTATGCGCAGGCGAGCGCTCTTCCTAGAAGTAATCTCGCAGGCCGAGCTGCTAACGCGTTTACGCGGGGAAATGAGTAGCAAATTTTCCGGTAGCAATTGAACCGGAGAGCCCGAGACAAATTGGCTTCTTTCCATTTGCCATACTTTTTTCTAGAAGTAATTCAGTTACCCCGCTTGACATCTCTGACTTGGGAAGCCGGCACCCCATGTTCTCAGCCTGCTAATCAGCCTTAGAGAACCGAGGGCAAACAAAATGAAATAGAAGTTTAGGACGTGGAGACAAGAAAATTCTTTTAAAAATTGTGGATGTTGTGGGTTACACATATGTTCAATACAGTGAGCATTATTGAGGTGAGCATTGAGGTGAGCATTATTTCGTGGAAAAACGTAAGCGAGCTCATCATCACCTCAAGGGACATTCAGGAACGGACCTTTACTCGGTACTCTTTTGTAAAGATCTGTGGAGCTTGATTCGAGCAACGCTCGAGCATTTAAAACAAAATTCACCCAAATAGAGAATTATGCGAAAAACTTCTCGTATTCTTTGCACACCTACAAATATCCACATTGTTTTTAGAAGTATTCCATATTTTTTGTATATTCTCCTTTCAAATAAATGCGAACCTCTTTGAGAAGTATGCATATTCCATGCATGTTTTTTATTTTACAAATAAATGCAAAACTCTTAGAGATGTCCTCACCATGGGGAAATAATCCCCTTTGTCTTCGGGGGGAAGCCGCCTAAAGCGACCAAATTAAGACAATCGCGACGCAAACACATCGTTGTACAGGGCTGTCCTTGCTAAAACGATTCGCATTTTAAGTGAGCTGCGGTCGTAGCAAGCAGTACTTGATGTGGGTGTCAACAAATTTCTGTCTTTACTCCGTAATATTACAGAGAATGTTTCTCGCACTACCGCTCTTTCGTGGGGTTGAAAAGGACTTGAATATTTAATTTGAAGTTCACACATTGAAGCGCTTTATATATGTGTTTAATTATGGTTTATTGTGAGGCGTATTTCTGTTACCATCGCTATTATTAGTGTAATTACGGTTGTCATTTTTATTTTCACGCCGGATATTATTACGTTTTTCTATTGTTATTGCTGTGATCATATTTGCTTTCATTTATAGTGTTTTACTCGTGCAGTTTTCAATCAATATA
This sequence comes from Orchestia grillus, assembly GCA_014899125.1. Taxonomy (NCBI): domain Eukaryota; kingdom Metazoa; phylum Arthropoda; class Malacostraca; order Amphipoda; family Talitridae; genus Orchestia; species Orchestia grillus. The sequence goes on from VOMN01122102.1 coordinate 27,528, forward strand.
GAACCTCTTAAGAAAACAATTCTCTGAAGCATATGGAATACTTCATGGCCTGCAGTCTGGAAGAAATTCTGTAATAAAAACATCAGTCGGGCTCTCGTTTATCGCTGAATCATTAAGTAAATTTGGCGAAAAATGATATAAGAATTCCGAATTTTCGAATAGAGAAATAGGGCCACCTTGACGCAAGGGGATCGCGGTACTAAGAAAAATATCGGAGGGTTCAGCCAGATCTTGAAAATTTTCCCACAACCTCGGCATGAAAATGTAGACACTTCATTAATTCCGCGTTCGGGACCAACACAAAATATTGTCATATGGAGTTGGAAGAGCAACATCACCAGGAAAAAATGGGATTGAATTTCTTCCCTGCCCTTCATGAATTGCTAAGCACTTAAGACAGCGTCGCACTCGCTTGAAGGAGCCAATTGAAAAGGCATCAGCCCAAAAATTGCTTAAATCTTTGAACATCTGAACAGATTGGTGTGCACATCTTTGAACATCTGAGCACCTTGGTGTGCACATCTCTGAATATCTGAACACTTTGGTGTGCGTATCTCTGAACAGCTGAATAAATTAGCGTGCGTATTTATGAACATCAGAATATATTGGTGTGCATATCTCTGCACATCTAGACACCTTGTGGTGCGTATATCTGAACACCTTGGTGTGCGTATCTCTGAACACCTGAACACCGAGGTAACAACAATAATAGTTAAGGAATTTTAATACGACGTCCATTAATGTAGAGGTGTCAATTATGTTACAATCCATTATCGAAGATGTTATCGGAAATGAATTTAAGCCACCCAACTGTGGTGTGCTAGGGCTGTGTAGGGAGGTGGGCTCCCCACTGTGGTGTGCTGGGGCTGTGTAGGGAGGTGGGCACCCCACTGTGGTGTGGGGAGATACAGGGGTATTGGACCCAGCTTCGTGGTGTGGGGAGATGTAGCGCGAGGAGCCACCTACTGCAAAGTATTTTGTGTTGAGTGTAATGACACTTTCTCCAAGCTTTGATTTCAATACTTCAAGCGCCAGATTTCAATCTATCTGCTTTTCTCACAGCGGTGAATCCTAACATTGTAAGTTATACGCACACTACCACATTTGAGAATTATCAAGAAGAAGTGGGTGAATTCAGGTTTAATACAATCAGCATCGACGGTTGGCTTCTCCATAACATACTCTAACTAAAAACGAGAGAGGACAAATCCAGCACCTCGATAAGCGTTTCTTCTTGGAAGGATCTGCGAAAGCGACCTGCAGAGTCGTTGCTAAGGTGATAGTGGGCCAATATCGTTAAAATTCGCTGAATTTTTTCATAAGTGAGAGATTCCGCCATTTTTGGTTGTAAATAGGATGAAAAGGCTTTAAAGATTTCGAAATATTCTAAAATGAAATACTTGCGTGAAGGCAGACAAACAGGAGAGACCATTGAAGTCGTTGCTTTCATCGCTGAAATTAGAAATGTAATATTCAGGTCATGTAAACGAGGGAGGAGAAAACCCTAAATTCTTGATGAATTTTGTGAGTGATGTCGTGCCCTTACTGTAGGTTAAGTACAAATTAAACTACCACTAGATTCATTATTGTATGTACTTAATTGCCTAGCTGGAATGTACTGAAGTTTTAAAATATTAAAAAATGCTGGAGAAAATTCGTTGACAATATAAAAGTTTAAGGTGAATTAACTTAATGTAAGAATTGTGAACAGAAATCCTCATCTCTAGAACACACATAAAAGGGATGGACACATCCCCTGTAACACGTATTATGCTGAAAAAAATTACGCTCGATGAACAATTTCTCACGCTCTCACGTTCATAGAAGCTGCGGTCCACACAGAATGGGTTTTTGAGCGCAATTTGCCTATTTCATGAACTAGAATCTTCAGCCACTTCTTCCAAAAACGCTGGCTGGAAGCACTCGCTTTAAACTTTGGGTCTCAAACAGGCGAGACTGCTACTCAATTTCGTTTAAATCGGTGTTTGCAGAGGTCAGCCTACTATTTTATTCTATTTTGTAATCTTCGTAGCAAACTTGCCACACTTGAACTATTTTCGCCGATTCATCACTATCTTTCAAAAGCCCTTCTTGCGGCTTTCGAAGAAGGGCAGTCATCGTGCGGCACTGACAAAGCATGGGCTGAACATTAACTTCATTTTATGTAGAACGAATGGTGATAAGAGGGCCCTGTGGTCCACTGACAGGATCGATGCAGTTAGGAGTTTGAACTTTTTGAACTCTCTTCAGACGTAAATCAGAACTTTCTATTCGGAAAAGTAAGACCTTGGCTATTTATTCGCTTTGACTACTCCGCGTTATGCCAACATTATATGAATAGCAGAATAGGAACTTGAGTTTTGTGAAGGATGCTTTTTCCTGATATCAAACTTCTTGAAGGTCATGACTAACAAGCTTTTCCGAGACCTGATTTCATAAGTGCTGCAGTGCACGTAGGCTTGGTGGCGTCACAAGGAAAGTAGTACTGAAAGACTTAAAGGCTGCAGTACGAGGGCGTTATTTACAGCCACCAAATCTCAAATATTTTTTTGCAGAACATCAGAACTCGAAGGAATGATTGCAATTCGCTATGCTACGTTTGATAACAACTTATGTAAGCATGCATGAGAACTAAATAAAGCTGTTATTTAACCTCTGGAATCTTTCCCGATTCATAATGATTGAAGTTTAGTAACAATTTACTAGAACTGTATAATTTTGAGTAGCCAGCATCAGCAGACTGCGACTACCAAGAAGCGCAGGGCAACGCGAGTGGATAGCCAGATTAGTCACGCTAACGATGTGCTCGAGTACGCAGCCACAAAGGATTATGAGACTCAGCGTAAGGGACCGAGATGAACCACAAGGACCAGATCCGTGAAG